>JAZHYW010005022.1:0-141826 GCA_037355805.1 Ixodes ricinus
CTAAAATTGAGATTTTACTTAAATCGAATTGTCCTGAAGCTAAAATACCAGAAGTTTTTCGCACGCAGACTGTCACCCGTGACAGGTTCCACATTTTCTGCTACTAGAGCTGCATCTACCACTGGACAGACGTTCGAATGCTTGCTTTTACTCCTGTTTTCCTCTGTTGTCAGAGAGCCCAGCTGTAAGAGTTTGGAGACTGAGGAAGCTTTTGGGGACCTGCAGCAGTGTCTCTTTTAATTAGAAATAAATGACAATTCAAACTAAACGGTGTATTTTCCGAATACCAAAGGCTGGAATAAAGAATGTCAGGAAAAAGTATAAAGATTACAAATTACGGTACTATCGCTGTGCATATTTTGGGCAGTTCAATACATATCATACAGGCAACTGGGGGCAATTCGGCCGTTTTTGCTGCTACCATACATATTAATTTCCAGTAATTATGTATCTTCTAAGAAATATGCCTGCATAGGTGAATAAACTATATAATTATTTCACGAAGAAGCTAGATTTATGTAAGACAACCCTGTTCCACGAGCACTTCAAAGATCACCAGACGCAGGGCCTTTAAAACATCTGCGAATCAGCGCATGCAGATTGGCAGCGCAGAGTCGGGGTCGCGAGCTAATTTGCCGGCCACCCAAAGGCCCATGATATAAATGCCACTTCAAATGCCTTGGAAGCGGGATGTAACATCGTCCTAAATCATGAACATGCAAGGAACAGAATTCCAGCGTCTGAAACACTTGCGGCACCGCTTCACCAACCCCTCGCAAAATTGCCTTCTGTCGTGTGGGGACGGGAAGGTTCATCGGCGGAATCGCCTCCGCCGATAGCATTCGGGATTTGTAACCCAATTTTAAAGGCAAAAGGGACAAGCAGGCTCATAAAATGTACGGAAGCACGTCCATATCGGCCTAACTCAGCGTCTTGGACACCGGGTAAACGAGGCCCAGCTCCTCGAAGAGCTTGCGGCACACAACGCCAAACCAGGAAACCGGTGCTGGGAAGCGAGCCGATCCGAGATCGCCGGAGCGGAGTCCTCCTCCTGACGTCACGGAACACCTCGCCCAATCAGGGCGCGGCGACGGCAGCGACGCTTGTGCTCGCTCCAGTGTTGCCAACTTATTTTCCGACAATACCCACGGCAGCGTCCAGAAAACCCTACATTACCCTACGAATGTTTCTTATTACCCTACATTTTACCCTACGAGGCAAATCTTTCTTCAAATAACACTGTTGCGTGGATTATGATGATACAGGGTAATAATAATACAGTACAAAGTGACAGGGCACGCATGCACGCGCATACCTGCGTTATTCTAGAACATCATGCTTGCATGTGCGTAGTGTAGCATCAGCACAAAAGTGATGTAGCGAACGCACAGACATTCCTAACCAACATGTTTAGCCGATTCGTCGTCAAATTAAAAACTGGGCTACGTGGGACCAGCACTCGCGGCGACAGACAAGGTGCCTCCATGACAAAAGGAAGCTAATCCGAACGGTATATTAGCTTCTTTGGGTGTAACGCCTAGGGATTCGTCAAACTAAGGTACTATTTTGACAAACTAGACTATTGGCGAGGAGATTGAACTATAGGGAGCGCTGCGTTCACCAAAACAAATACCGCCTGCGTGGAAAATAACTCCGGCGTTCCAGTGTGCTGCCGTTGGCTGCCGTGTTGTTTCCGCGTTTCCTGCAGGTTTGTTAGAATATAGTACGCTCTTGTTGCGTACCGCAGTGCTCAGCGCGTGCTTTACAGCCTGGAATCAGTTTTCATCGCTTTCCTGCCGAAAAAAAAAACTCAAATCGCAGTGGATAAGTAAGAGTAGGGAAGAAGTTGACTGCGAACGACGTGGTGTGTGGTCTCACTTTTCAAGCGATGCATTTCAAGCAAACTACGCTAATGGACGAGGCATGTACGCGCGTAAATAAAGCTTGCATCGACATCCGTTCGAACCGTACATTGTATTTTATAGGTAGTAGATATTTTGCCCGCAACCAGAACAACAAACCGAGCAAAGAAAACAATTGCCCGGAGTTGTTCTAATTGGGTTTTGTGTAAAATGAATCGTCAAAACGGGAATTTCAAGTTGTGTGAATAGCTCAGTGGAAAGGTGTCCGTTTCACGTGCCGTGGGTCCTAGGTTCAAATCAGAGCAGGCGAACTTTTTTTTTCACGTGAAACATTTGGAGATTTTTTTATTTTTTTATTTTTTAGAATAATCATTGCCGTCGGAAACTCCCGGCAATCTTTTTCTCCGGGTGGTTGTGCCGACTGCCGGCAAAATATCCCTACCATATTTCATAACAGTGCACAAGAGGCGGTTCTTGATACGCAACGCCGTTCCGTCAGAGAATCTTCCGAAGAGATCACACGGCCAGGTCGTGAGGCTTCGGAAGCCACCGAGAGGTACTGCTATCATTTGATCACTATTTTATTCCTGACTAGCTTTTACACTGGAACATATTAAGTAGTAGTATCAGTTCGATATTGTGATATTTACGAAATTGCGTGAATGATTTTGCGATTCCTATAATTTTGATTGAGCAATGCAAATCTGTGTATGACTAAGTCCTCGTCGTGCAGAACTCATTTATATTTCATCGTGAATCGTGCACATTTGAATAACCAATCAATAAAACTGAAAAAGACAACTTGTTACGTTTAATGCCAATATGCCGTCTTATTAGCCATATTCTACATTATAATGTTCACCAGTGTGTTCTGTATTTTGGCATTTCAAGAAAAACGTAATGTAATGACTCTTTTGGTTGATGTTTTGGTGAAAATTTCCTCGGGGCAACGCTGCGCTCGATTACATGATCACATGTCGGCACGTCCTCGCCTTCAACGAGGCACCTCTTTGCTCTCGCCGATGTGGCTGACGATCGTTGCAAGGGACGGGGACACTGAAAAGCAATGCGTGTGTTTCTTGAATACGGTTTCTCCAACCTAGGAAGCGCACAAACATCGCCACACCGCGTCAGTCACGCACGACCTGGCGCGCGCAGCCGGAGCGACGCGGCCGATCGCGAGCGCCTACACGTGGGTTGGTTTTTGCTTCCAACGAGAATGCGGCGACATTTAAAGCACGGTGAGACAAGCAGGGACTATGCTGCCCCTACGCAGATGCTTTTTGAGCAGATAAATATTATCCACATACCTTTCACGAGCCTCAACTCCTCGTCCTCCATGGCTGAACGAATACTAGCGGCGGGATTGTTATTCCCGCAGGATAGTTCCGACGGCGGCCGCTAGCCAGCGCCACCGTTCGATCTCCTCCCCAATTACACCAAAGGAGGATTGGAAACCGGCGGCTCTTTCGTATTCGCTAAAGTGTCATTCGACGAAACATCATGGTTTCGGCTTCGTTCGCTAAAACGTCGTTCCCTCAAGTGAATACCTCCAGTCCCAGCTACTTGTGCAGTCGATAGGCAGTCTTCAAACTGCCTACCGACTGCAGAACGTGCCGGGAAGCTCCGCAGGAACTTTGAAATCGGTCTCCGTACTCGTCGATCATCCGTGATCGACGCTCCATGGGTGTGGTAAGGAGAGTTAATTGCGACGCGCCATAACAAAGGAGCGCCCAGGACGAGTGGTAGTTCCAGCTATGGTTATTTGCAGGATGCGCACCTTACACCAGCGCGTAGAAAAGCCCAGCTGAACAGGTGGCTGCCGGTTCTGGTGGGCTCGGGGTGGTTCCGCCGCCCCCGCCCCCCTGATGCCACGTGTTTCGCAGGTGTAACAAGGACCACCGGATGGACCAGAGTCACCAGAAAAAAATGGCGGGAACATTTCCACTGGGAACCTACCTCTTCTGGGTCCGAACTCCCTATGCGCAACTCCACATCCTTCCACCTCTCCCACTTGCTCCAGCTCTCCAACGCTCTCCAACTTAAAGGATACTTCAACGAAATTCGAAATATTCCCGTCGTGTTCAAAATTAGGTTGAATATGATCCAGAATATCCGTAAATGACAATCGCACGTTTGTATTTTGATCCTGGTGGCTGTATTTTTCGTTATAAACGGCCCACTCCGGCAAGCGCTCGGAGAAGGCCCAGCGCAATCGTGACGTAGGTCGTCTCAAGACGAGCAAAGCTACGGCGAGGCTAACGTCGAGAGGATGGCCTAGTCGTTTCAGCCACCGAAGCGGCTGCTTTTGTACGAATGTTGAGTGACGGGTTAATCTTCTATAATCTTGTAGGGGGACAATAGCGACTTCTGCGACACACAAAACGGATTCTCGGGAAGTGGGGAGTTTCTCCTTCCCCCTTCTCTCGTCGTGGCCGGAGGCGAGACGACCTCCGTCACTAGCTGTCAAGGTTCCTAGACGAGCATTACAAACGAGGCGTTAGCGACATCCACCAGGTGCTCCTTGCTCATCGTTTAATTCGTTTTAAAATTCCTTTTCGAGACTTTTTTAGCAAGATATTGGTATGTTCCATGTGATACTGCTCTTTTGAACACATATAGACCAAAAAATGAGCGCCGAAATTTCGTTGTAGTATCCCTTCAACTTAAAGGGGCACTCCAAGTGCTTTCTGGAGAAGTTTGTTTTTGGAAGCATATTGTTTGTTGGGCTTCAGTCAATGAAAATGAACAGTTCTAGACGGCAAGACGCCGAAATAAACTCGCAGCAATAGAAAATACGCAGGCACTATTTCCTCTTGGGGAGTCCATCCTGTGTCCCCACCACCGCCATAAAATTCACCAATAAAAATTGTTAATTTCGTGGAGATTCCGAAAGGTACTAATATTGATCTTTTTAGACACATGCACATTATATTTTGAGATCCACGTCAAATTTTAGGATGTAGGTGACGTGATACAGTTATTATTGTTTGAAAACGAGCGAACTATGTTTTCGCCTTCCTTGTTACGCGGGAGTGATGTGCCCGCGCGGCGACGCGAGTGCGTCGCTCCGTCAAGTTGAACTCCGTCGTCTACCGGTTTTCTTCCCGAGGCTCCCACTTCATCCCGTTCTCGAAGCAAGGTTCGCGAAGACGCGAATGGTTACGTTGCACCAGGCAAGAAAACGACCACCGAGGACCTCCTCCACATTCCTCGTTTCTGTGCGGACAACTTCGAGGCATTCGCCAGCGGTGACCGTAGTTGTGGACGCCATCAGTCTGCTGTACCGACGCTTCTGCTTCCCGTCGCCGACGGGACCGAGCGAGGAACCCGCGAAAAAGTCCAGGTTAGTGTTTTGGTGATTTTTGTGAGTTTCATGAACGTCGCATTTGGTAGCAGTCTGCGTGACATACGTGTTCGAAGCTGAGGGTATTTTGAGAAGAGAGAACCGTGTTTTTCGAACCGCGTAAATAAACTACGCATCGTAGAAAGTAGTGATAGACCGAATCTGCCGAACTTCAGATTCGGCAAAGTTCGGCAAATGCCGAACTTCTGAAGGAAAGTTCGGCAAAGATTCGGCAAAAATTCGGCAAATGTCTGCGCACGCGCGAGAACGCGACGGGGCCGTGGATTGCAAATGGACGCCGTGCAGTCGTGCGGTTACTATCGTGCAGTGCACGGTGGTGCAGCGTAGTACAACCAGTGGTTACGGCGACGTGTGGAGTGAGCAGACAACACGGTAACTGCGTTTGTGAGCGAGCGTGGTTCTCTTCAATATCTTCTGCCTCAAGAGTAGAAGATCGACCAGTAATTTACGCAGTCCACTGCGCAAGTAACAAATGATGCGGTACATTCTGGATGACGTGATTTTCATTTGACATTTCCAGTGATGCAACGAGTTAGTTGAACATTGGCCGACAATTACTTAAAGCACTCGCAATAACAATTCTGTTTTCGGCTCAGAAGTAGTGTGTGCCAAAACAAAATAATATTGCTTTTTCAATTAGCGTTATTTCGCGATTTTCCTGTATCTGCATAAAACTAAACATAGAACTATAATGCTCGTACGTTGCACATCCGACGTTTCTAACTTTCCCTATCTTTCTAAACGTTCGTGTGTGTCCTAACACCAGAAACTGGCATTTTAAAGGTGAAAAACGAGACGTTGCTAATATGGGACGCACACTTTCATGCAAAGCTGACGTCAAGTGACTCAAATCGAAAAACATGCATATTTACAATAATATTATTATCTCTTCTGGTGAAGGCTCAGCAACCGTTGCATTCGTTTTCGCACACAGAACGGTGAGTCTCAGAGAAAGCAAGAACGCAGCGTTATTGCCCTCATTTTAACAATGTACACACACATGCAGGCTTGCGCTAATAATGCCCCAAACCGAAACTCTCGTAGCGTGATTCGTGACTGCGCCACGCTCGCTTCTACCCAACCCAACCACGCCAACTTCTGCAAGGAGTCACTAAAATTGCCAGTAAACACACAAAAACGACACCGATACAATTATATTGTAGAATATCACCTTATTTAGTAATAACTGTGTCAATATGCATTACATGTTGCATTTAAGTTAAGAAAAAAAACATAAAACCTTTTTTCGCCAGAAAAAACTAAATTTCAACGTTAAGTCTGGTAACAATGTATTTTTGCCGAATCTTTGCCGAATCTCTAGAAAAGTTCGGCAAAAGTTCGGCTTTGCCGAATCCCAAGATTCGGCGCCGAACTTTCGATTCGGCAAAAGTTCGGCCCATCACTAGTAGAAAGCTGAATATCGCTGAGACGCTAGTGATGGCGACAGAATGCGAAAGTTTGCGAGCATGACGTTACCTGAATCAAAAGGATACTAATACTTTATTTGTACTCAGTGGGGGAGGATTACCCACGCGTACAGAGTCACAAAAGGCAATGCTGCCCATACCGGAATGGAACCGATGTCCACCTAAGCCTAATAACGTCACGATCTTTTTTTTCGTCTAGGACCTAGGTTTTCTCTCTTTTACCACAGACTCGGGTCATTTTGAACATGATCAGCATCCACCAGCTCGCCTGCACACTCATTGTCGTCGTGTTCTGCGGTGCGGTTTATTTACTTGGACCAGAATGCACGGCTCTGTTTTCTGAAACAGCTGCCACATCTCGCAAGCCACCGGCAGGAATTCTCTTTCTCCCGGCCTGCCGGTTCGAGCTTCATAACTGAGAACACGCTTCATTCGCGAGCTTGGAGTGTGTATGCGCAGCCAAAGCACGGCGAAACGAGCGAATGTGGAAACCGGTCATCCAAATGAGACGCCCTGTGATGTGCCCGTGCTTGTCGTGCCGGTTCCCACGAGTGGCTCGCGCACTGAACGGCCAGTGCGCGAGCCATACGGGACGAGCGCAGCGCTCGTCCCGTGTGATTCTTCTACGTCCTCGTCTGTTTTTGCTGTTTCCTACGATGAATCAACTCGCCCAACTCTCCATTCTTCTAAGTGTTAGAAACTACGATCGCCCAAATAGCATCATTCAGGCATTGGGAAAAACATCGTAGTATAAAAGTGCTATTTGCAGGTCCTAGTCTCAGCAGCTGGACTGCTGCATCCTGCAAGGCAGAAAGGATCCTGAGGGACTGCACTGTCGAGATGAATCTCCCTGGTCGTGGAGGAGCCAGTACCGTTGGATACTTTCGACTCTGCCGTCCCCTACTGCAGCAGCGAGGTGCCATACAACTGCATATTTCCTGCTCCCAGCAGCATGCCAGACTCTGATGCGACATACTCTCCATCCCACTCTGCCAAAGGTTTCGAGAAGTAAGCTATGCATATGTGCGCCTAGAACTTACAAGTTTGTCTGATCTTTGCACGCCTTGTGCATTTGTTTACCCTCCCTCCGCATGCGTCCAAATGCTTGTGCCCCCTTTAATTTTGCCCAGTGACAGTGCTTGCTTGCTTCGTCATCGTGCGTTCCTCGTGCTTTTTATGCTATCCATTGCTTGTGTGCCCCTCCTTGTGTTCCGATGCGCCACAGACGAGTAAAGAAATACATGCTCTCCGCATATTTTTTTATGTCCCTCGCACGTAATACTGCATTGACTTTTCTTTTCATGTGCTGCCACAGACATCCTGAAGAGGCTACACCTTGGCAAAGCAGCTCTCCTGTTGGTCTTTAATAAATGGGGCTTTCATCGAGGAGGTAGACTGGAACTGTATAAACCAAACCTGGGCAACTGTGCATGACAGCACAAACATTTAACAAAAGTTCAGTACCATTCCGACTTACAAAGCTAAACATATTTTCCAGTCTACACTGCGGTTTCCCCTCCCATCTGCAACATTGTCTCTTCTCGATTATTCACTGGTTCACAAAGATAACCTATTATGCCTTGCTAACCTTTGAGGAAACAAACGAAAATAGTTTTAGCCAAAGCCGAATGATTATGCACAGGTTTGTTCGGACAGTAGAACTTTTGCCAAGCACCAAGGAGCATGCTGGAAGTGCATTTACGTACGGCATCTCCAAGAGTAACAAGACATGCACACTCAGCATTTGCCTATGTCCCCACCATTCTCCTTTGTGCCTTGGCAAAAAGGTTTGAATTTAACCACTGAAAGGAATGTCAGTTATTCATTTACTGGGTAACTCGTATGTGCATTGAAGGAGCAAGAGCAAGCCTTGTTCCTAAACAGCGTAGTGTACGAGCCTTCCCAGCCAATGTGGCTCTGCGAACAAAGCCCTTCACTAGGATTTACATTCAACATAATCTGTCGGCACTCGTGTTTTGGCCAGCCTTTCTCTCTGTCTGTATCTAGTAGTGATGGACCGAATCTGCCGAACTTCAGATTCAGATATGCCAAACTGTTAAAAAAAGTTTAGCGAAAATTCGTTAAAAATTTGGCAAATGTCTGCGCACGCGCGAGATGCGATGGAGCCATGGATTGCAAATGGACGCCGTGCGGTTACCATCGGGCAGTGTAGTACTACCAGCGGTTACAGCAAGGTGTGGAGTATACGACATAGTAACTGTGTGTTTGTCAGCCTTTGTGAGTGTGGTTCGCTTCAATATTCTTTTGCCTCAAGAATAACAACAATAATTTGCGATAAGCTGCAAACCACATAAGAACGTAATTAAAAAAAAATTGCCAGAGCAGCATTATGCAGCACACAACGTGGCGCAGTGGAGGACGATCGTTCAGAAGCAGTTATATGCATTGACGGTCTCTCACGCTGTTCAGAAAACGCGCACAAAAATTGTTGCACCGTTTACGTGACCCGCTCCGGCCAACCCAAAAAGTTTATCTCCACTGCGTAAAAAAATTGTCTGCTTCAAATGCCATTGCCTTAGAAATTGCCTTCTCAAAATTTTTACACGCATCCATAATTATGAAAACTTTGATAAAGTGTTTAGGGCTTTACGAACCTCACGACAGACTAGTTTCGAAAAGTGTGAACTCTGTGTTTATTTTTTAATCAACATTGCTGCGTCGATCTCCATGCGTTCTCCCATAAATCGGGCACCTCCTGGAAGCGCGAGTACCACGTGACTCGCGCCGAGCTGCTCTGTCGGCCATGTTGTCGGTAAAACATGCGGATTCAAAGGATTACATTGTTCTGCTCTTAGGAGCTATATAGTGCTGTGATCGCTACTACCCTACCTCGGTGTCACACCACTTCTGCAAAAAGTCACTGTAAAATTGCCAGTAAACTTGCAAAAATGACACCTATACAATTATCTTGCAGAATATTACCTTATTTAGTAATAACTGTGTCAATATACATTTAAAAAAAAGAAACCTAAACCTTTTTTGCCTGAAATACAAAATATCAACTTTTAGGTTTGACAACAAAATATTTTTACCGAATGTTTAAAAAAGATCGGCGAAAATTCGGCTTTGTTAAATCCTAAGATTCGGCACCGAATTTTCGATTCGGCAAAAAGTTTGGCCCCTTACTAGTATCTAGTCTCGCTGTTTCTAGATAATCTGCAATTCACAAAATTCATCGAGTCACCCAAAACAAACCATCTTAAAAAATGTGCTTCCTCTTGGAGGTCATGAGAAACTCGAACAGCTATGAATGGGCAATATGCAAAATAGCAGTGTCCCTAATGGTTCAGGTGCACTTTGGGAGCAGGAGACTGTCAACGAGTAGTTTCGGTTTCACTGGGTTGTGCATCTGTTGTGCTATTGTCTCCGCACCACCATTGCTCATGTTGTTGTGGATGCTCCACACTTGCGCACGATGCAGTAAGTACTCTTTTCTTCTCGTTGCTACATATCGGTTGCAGCGAATAACGAAACAATTAGGATTTTGTCTGACACGGGGGACAAGCAAAAACGCCATAACGGTGAAGTCAAGTGAATGCAGATCGATGAATGTCGTGCCAGCTCTCCGTGTGCATTTGTTTGCAACCTTGAGAACAGCCACCGAGACTAGTACTCTGTTTCTATAACACCCTTGTTTCCGCGGCCAATTTTCACACAGCAACGTAGCAAAGGGCGCAAGTTTGCGCTTGAACGTTCTCGTACAGTGAGCTTCGTCATGTATTGTGTTAGCCCAATTGCAAATAGCGATTGGCGAAGCAAGGGTGTTATAAAATGAGTGCTAGTCTCAGTGGATGTTTTCGAGGTGGCAAACAAATGCACGCAGCGAGCTGGCACGGCATTCAGCGTATGTCGCTCTGCGTTCACTTCAGTTCGCCGTTGGAACGTTCTCACTCAAAACCCGTGCCAGAAAAATTAATTGTTTCATTATTCGCTCTTGTCAGATTTGTAGCGACGAGAAGAAAAGGGCACTTAGTGCATCGTTCACAAGTGTGGAGCAATCCACGACGACGTGAGCAATGGCAATGTGGAGACGATAGCAGACGACAGATTCACAACCCGGCGAAACCGAAACTACTTATTGACAGTCTCCTGCTCCCAGAGTGCACCTGAACCGCTAGGGGCGCTGCTATTTTACTTATTGCCCATTGGCTCCAATAGCTTGTAGCGTCCGCTGCAGTCAGTTGTAAGGTGAAACGGAGTATGGAAATATTTGCACAGAAGCGCCGCGAAGATGGCAGCCAAAAAACCCCGAGTGTTCTTGGTGAAAAGTTATGCAAATCGATTACAACTTTGAATTCGACAATAGTAAGTTGTCACTTGGCTCTAACGGCTAACAATACATTTGTGTGAAGACCGACCATTGGACGATGCATTGTTTACTTTTGTGGTGAGAAAAAACATGGTTCTATACCGAGTATAACAAAAACACTTTTATTCAGTCGCAGCGATCAGGGCACAGGAACCAGGAAAATGTGTCGCTGGCGATCGGTCCCTAATTGTTTTCACCATGCAGAAGGGCAGTGGTCGCCTGTTGCTCTGCCCCAGTCGCAGTCACAACCACAGCATCCACTGCCTATAGGCAGCGTACCAGAAGCACCTGAAACAATATCTATTGATTGAATGTAAGAAAAAAACACCACTTTAATTAACCACAGTAACTGAAGCAATGACCACACTGATCAGATGTAAGAAGCAATACTCTATACTCTCAAGTGTACACGTCTTGTGTTCGTTTCCCTGGGAAACCAATAATATATTATGCTGCTTTTATGTTCCCTGTCGCTGTGCATGTGATGCATCTGCCAACGAACAGCTAGTCGGCACAACAGACTATAAACACTGCGGAGAAGTGAGCTTGTACTGTATGCCAAGCACAGCACAGATGTCGAGACAACCTTGCTCTGGAAGTATGATCCACCATGAGCTCTGCAAGAACGCCGAATCTGGTAAGGACGGCGAGAAGGCAATCCCAGATTTCTTTGCGAAAGAAGCTTCTGTAAAGGGAACAATTCAACCAATTTCGTGAAGTGATCAGTCACGACAGGAAGATACTGATTACTGTACGTATTATGAGGAAACGATCCCATTACGGGTCGCAGGCAACAATCTGCCAAGGAGAGTGGCTTACGATTGGTTGCATAAATCTTGGTAGGTGACCTTCGCGTGGCTTTGACTTCTGACATCCTGGACAAGTGTGGGCATACTTCAGTATATCCTGCCTGATTCCTGATCAAGTCTCGATATGGCATAACTTATTGCAAGTCATACTGCTGCTGGTGTGACCTGATGAGGCTGAATCATGGAAGTGACTGATGAACGGCGTTCGAAGTTTCACAATCTTGAAAGGCGAGCCATGGGCGGCATCGTCTGCTTGAAAAATGTAGCTGAGAAGAAGTCCATTCTCTCTCAGCAAGTATGAGTCGTACCTACCATTGCTCTCGGTGCAGCCTACCCTTTGTTCCGCAAGCTTCTCGCACACCCGTAGACGGAGTTTCCCCTCCCACTGTGCCTTGCCGAAGTCCTCTGATCACCAACGTCCCCCATTCTGACTGATGTGTCGGCCACAATGCCAGTTATTCCCACCAATGCATGTTCGTCCTGAGTGGGAAAGACCTGCAAAGGAGCACACGAGAGCACATCTGCCGCAACAAAACTCCCTTCTTGTATGTAGTGGCTTAGTGGTATGGCTGTAATGTCGGAGCTCATTGTGCGAGACGTCCGACTGGATTCCGCAAATTATTCAGCCAGGAAAACACTTGATTGGTCTGGATCTGAAAGTATGTGCCATTGAAATACATGTTAAATTTTTTAGGGCAAAAATAATGGCGAGACACTCCTTTTCCATTGCGTAATAGTAGTGTTTGGCCGCTGTCGGCATGCGGCTGGTGAAGGCAACTGGCCGAAGAACACCGCTGTGTTCCTGAAGCAGGACTGCACCAAGGCCACAGTCGCTGGCATCAGTCTGAACAACAAACAGTTTAAAGAGACCCGGAAACTAACGAAGCGAAGTCGGTGATTGCCTTCGAGAGCCGAGGGAAAGCGTCTTGTTGCTTTCGTCTCCAATGCCAATTTTCTCCTTTGCACATAAGCAAATGCAAAGGGTTAGCTATCTTGGCACAGTGTGGGACGAGTTGGCAATAACATCCAATCGATCCTAGAAAGCATTGCAAGCTCTTGACGTCTTGCGGCTGCGGGCAATCGGTTATCGCGCACATCTTGTCCCGATTGGGGTGAAAAACTTGGGTTAACAACAGCAAAGCCAAGAAGGTTCATTTTCTTTTCAGGGTGAACTGTCAAGTTGGCAGATTGCATTTGCTCAAGGACAATCCTAAGATGTTCGAGGTATTTCTTGAAAGATTGGGGAAAATTCATGTACGCCATCACAAACTTGCTCTTTGTATCATTGACACCAATGTCCATTCGATGTTGAAAGGTAGCGGGCAAATTTGAAAGGCTCGAACACTCCCTTGTGATAGGTGAAAGCGGTTGTCGAAACCTCCTCTGGGTCTATCTCGATTATCCTAGACTGCAGTCAAGCGCTGTGAACACTTTCGTGTTGTCGATCGCGTACATGATCGAGTCGATCAAGGGAAACTGGTATGAATCTCTCACCATTACAGCGTTGAGGCTGCGACGGGAGAAGCCCAATGACTCTGCGAGTTGCAAACAGCTCTGGTGTCGATCCACTCCTGTAGTGCTGCATTCAGGAGAGCTCGTACATGGACGATGAGGGGCTTTGGGTTGCACCGCAGTTGGTCGAGCGTCGACAGTCTCGATTCGATGCAGCAGCACATCAGTCTTTCCCGGAACTTCCGTGTAGTACATTGGTGGAAATGGCTGCAAGATGCTTTCTAGCTGTTGCTTTTGTTTCCTGGACGCTGGACGCACCTGCAGGGCGTCTCAGACACCGGCAGGAAAGGCTGCAGCAAACCTTGTCGTACAGAGAGCCGGGAGAGTTGCGCGGGTAATGCAATCCTCTCGCCTGGTGAAGGGGTCACATCCAGCTGAATGTCCATCCAGCCAATAGCCGCCAACATCAAAGTCGAGCAAACATTTTTCGCCTGCAATAAAATCTCCATCAAAAGGTAATTGCTGCGTTCAAGCCTGGCAGATAAAGAAAATGCTAGCGTGCCTCTTCGTCGAATAGAATGCCGAGCCTTACAGCGCACTGCAGAAGTGTATTTTAGGAACAAAGCGTTTCTTTTTTTGTTTTGCACAGCTCAAAAAAGTCTCCAATAAGCAAACTTTCTGCTCCGTTATCAAGAAGGGCGGCAAAGGAAACAGCAAGTAGCCAAAGTGTCATGTGGATGCATTGATCTTGTGGGATGGTCACGGGTGGTGGTAACCAAAGGGTTCAGCGGCGGTCTCTAATCAGGAGACGCCAAGCCTACTCCCACACCCCGCAGCTTTCTCTCGAGAACACCGCTACGGGCGGGTCCGAACGTCAGCCGCACAACTGACCGCTTCTCTAAAAAGGAGGAGCACGTACCACAATAGGACTGGGTCCAACGGTGTTTATTGGAACACCAAAAGACACACTGTCCCAAAAACCCCCGTGCCGACAAGGTCAGATGAAAGGCCCTGTCGACACTGTCCCGAGAGCGCAGTCCAGAGCAGGCAAAGGAAGTCCTTCGCAACACGTCCGATCTCTATCGCATCCGCGGGATTAGTCCCCTACGTTCCCGAAGTCGGGTACGCGCGTCGACCTCCTCCCCCGCGGGCGTCGTCCTCACCCAAAACAACTAGGTTCCCGGATGAGCGGGGGCCGGAAAAAGGTCCCCCCGGGAGAGAGTGAGGAGGAGATACCCTCGAGCCGGGCGGCTCTCCTACGCTTCACGAACAGGTTGGAACTCACGGCAGCCAGGCCGAGCGTTTCGAACCACGGCCGTTAGACCGGCCATCGGGGAAGGGCGACCAACGGTCCCCACAATCTGTAGGTCGTATGCGACACAGACGAGAGAAGTGCTGGCGACTCGCTCATCCCGAGGTTGGAACTCGCCGCCGCCAGCTTGGGCCGGCGGCAGCTAGATTTCCAACTTCAGCGTCGCGGGCCCTGTTGGTTCCCCTGGGGGCTATGTTGCACGTTTTGGACTCCCAGGCGACTAGGGAGAAGGAAGTGACGTAGGTGTGAATGAACGTATCTTAGCAACACCACGCATCGCGTCATCAGCGACTCCACCAATCAACATCCAAAGAGCGTTGTTGACGTCACTTCTTTCTCCCTAGTCGCCTGGGAGTCCAAAACATGCAACATAGCCCCCAGGTTCCTCTGGCTCCGGCACCACCAGTGCAGGCATTGGCTGCGAGAATGGTCACGCTGTCTGTAGTTGTAGCAGGAACTGGGCTGCCAACGGTCTTCTGCTGCTCTATTTCCAATGTTACCCCAGTCTCTCCAACACTGGCCGCTGCCTCTCAACTCCACTGGTTCATTCCCTCATTGCCAGCCACCTCTCGGCCCAAGCTGGGGCATTTGTTGGCCGTTCAATGATCTCGAAGACTGTTAGGCAGCCGGCCTTCGCCATGGGGGGACTGCAGCCGGCCGCTTGAGAAGGTCTGCAGCACCTGCTGCAAAATTTCGCCCTGGTGCGGGCCCCCGGGGGAGGGGGGACAATCCCAGCTGCCTGGGGCTTCCCTGGATTAGGAATTTAGACTCTTGACGACCCAGCTTGTAGTAAAAACATTGGACCTCCCGACGACAGTCAAGGGGGTCAAGGAGTAACGGTATTTAGTTACTTTTTTGGAGTAACGTGTACATGTCTGCTAGACCCTGGAATCTCCAGACATCGTCTCGCGACCCCCACTTTGCGCACCTCTGGCATGAAGCACAAAGTTCACGAAAAGAAAAAAAAACACATTGCTCCTTGAATACGTTTTATTAGTGCTATGCTGGCACTGCCGAGTATCGTAAATTGTAGCAATGGTGCAAGCTAGAGAGTACAAAAACCTATGACTTCTTCACATCACATATTGCCACTCGCATGATGCACACAGCAGACAGATGCGGTCATTGTATGTAAAGTATGGACGTTTTCATCTGGCCACCCATTTCTTTGTTACCCAAGTGCTCTGAGAGAATATTAATTCTTGTGAAGCCTGTTACATTCCTGATGTGTTTCTCTCCAACTCTTTGTTGTGATTTGATGATGATGGGATTTGCGTGTTCAATTTCAAGCAGCACTGCCAGCAGCCGAGGCAGCACGTGTGTCGGTTGGCGAGATGGCCGGGACGAGTGGCACTTGGCGTAAGCTCTTACGTTCCGTCTGACATGGCACGTGTCCACAGAAACACCGCTCATGACGAGGCAGTTCATTACGTCATCACTTTTTGGGAAGAACTGGTGTTCTCAATCCAGGTCTTTCTAAGAGCCTTTGAGACAGCACAAATGTTTTTTTCCTCGAGTACATAAAGTGCGCGACTTGGAGGACGGACGCGCCTCGTCCGTCGCCGCACGCCATCTCGGCTGCAGTGTCGGTAAGTGCTCGGAATCGCAATGGGCGGTTTTAGCGTAGCGTTGCCGTGCGCAGCGGAATTGCTACTGGAAGCTCGCGCTGTGACTTTAAAGCATTCTTTTCAGCGCGCGTCTAAAGCCTTACCAGCTTAACCGTGGCCACCGCACAATACGGTAACGGTCTGCTAAATCTGCCTACTGGTAGTGAACAGACACCGTGTTGTTTTCGGTCTTATTATGGAGTTTTAGGGAACCGTTTTTGCACACATCAATAGGGTGGGCCCCCCGGTGCGAACTGCGCATATGCGAGTCTTGGGGGCAGCGCATGCGCAGTGCGTACCGGAGGGCTCCGTCGTACCGTACCGGATGTGCAAAAACGGTTCCGTAAATCGCCTTATTGACTTTGCACGAGTCTGCTGCCTCGTAATGTTTCTTCGAAAGCTCGGATCGTAGCGCTCAAGCTCGCACGTTAGTTTCTCCAGACCTTTCCATGAGGCGCCTGTCACCTAAATTCTGAGGTGAAGGCAATGGTGCATTACATCAACGCATAACCAGAAAGGCTGTCCATTTGTTGTGCATTAACTCAAGCTTAATTGGATTATGCAGGACTCATCAGCTGTAGCCAAAGGTGCTAGTGAGGAGGACCCAGCACAGATGGCAGCTAACACCAAATGGTAGGTTTAAAAAAATTAAACGTTTACAAATCTCTGTAACGCGAACTTAGACCAGGAGCTCTTGAGGAGAAGGAGGGAAGGGTACAGATGGGAGGGTATTCTCCTCCTTCTCCTCTGCTCCTTCTCCTCCCGTCCTTTCCTCCTCCTCCTCCCCTCATTGGCCTCCTTCTCCCCTACTCCTCCTCCCCCTTCTCCTCATCTTCCCTCCTCCACCTCATTTCCTCCTCCTGTGTACCTTCCCTCCTCCTCCGAACCTTCCCCTCCTGCGTACCCTCCCATCCTTCTCCTCCACACCTCTCCTCCTCCTACAGTTTTCCCGCTAAATTCAGCTGAAAAATTGTCGCCACTTGACCGCCACAGCAATTTAATTTCCCGCTAAACTTAGAGGGGAATTGAATTGCTGTTGAGGTCACATGACGTCACTTTTCCCTCTAAATCTAGCGGATAAACTGAATTTGTTCCTAGGTGACGTGACAAAGACTCATGTAACGTCATTTTCCCTGGTAAATTTAGCGGGGAAACGGAATTGGTGTTGAGGTCACGTGACGCCAATTTTCTTGCTAAATTTAGCGGGGAATCGAGTTGCTGTTGAGGTCACGTGACGTCAATTTTCCCGCTAAATTTAGCGGAGAAGCTGAATTAGTTTATAGGTGACGTGACACCAAGTCATGTGACGTCATTTTCTCCGCTAAATTTAGCGGGGAATGCAATTGGTGTTCAGGTCACGTGATGCCAATTTTCTCGCTAAAATTAGCGCGGTTACGCTGGCGATGACGCCGCCACCGCGAAACCCGGAAACGGGTGCCTAAGAGCTGCCCTCTAAAAATGAAAGACGTTTACAAATATCTGTAAGGCGAAATTAGGAGGAGGGGAAGGGGAGGGTATGCCCCTGCTTCGTCTCCGTACCCTCTTCTCCTCCTCTCCTCCTCCTCTCCTCCACCATTCCCTCCTCTCCTCCTCCTCAATTAAGTTTCCCGCTAAATTTAGTGGGAAACGTACGTGACATGACTTGGTGTCACGTCACTTGTGAAAAAATTAATTTTCTCCGCTAGATCTAGCGGGAAGATTGACGTCACGTGACCTTAACACCGATTCAATTACCCGCTAGATTTAGCGGGGAATTGAATTGGTGTTGAGGTCAGGTGACGTAATTTTCCCGCTAAATTTGGCGCGGTTACGCCGGCGCCGCGAAAAACGGAAACGGGCGCCTAAAAGCTGCGCTCTAAAACAGTCTGGATTCATCACCATGATACATGGTTTGCACCACTGATCTCAATGACAATTGCTGGATCGCGCTTCCCCGCTTGTTCGCTGCAGCGCGAGTGAAGCCACCGGACGCAACCTCGCTGGGATACGATTTGCGGTTTTGCTAGCCTTTTGCTGCGGTTCTCCAGCGTGCTATAGGCATGTTTTCTACTCGTTCGTCGTCATTCGCCGAAGACGTTCTTTAAGATCCTGGGTGAGGCGTGATACTTGCCGTTGAGAACACGTGGAAATTTTTACCGAAGCGCAGTGCCGCAGGAAAAAGGCATAACTCGTCGAAAGCAAGTGTCGCCGGTCTGGCGGCGTGTTCAAAGCTTCCTTGGCACGCCGAAGTGCCGTGTCTCTGTGCCTTCGCACGCTTGGATACCGACCAAGAATCGACGCCGTGTGAATGTGTTTTGCGAGTGCAATGTGCGTGAAGCCGTATGTGCCTCTGGATCAGCGTCTTACTTGCGGCAGCGTCCAGTAGCGACGGAAGAGGAGGGGGGGAAGGTACGTCTTTTTTCGTCCTTAGACGATTTACAGAATACTGCGCAAAACAGCTCCTCATCACTGATCAGTGCTGGCTCATTATCAACCTACTTAATTGCACTTGACGTTTGAGCGCGGCTCGCCTAATTGTGATTGGTCAACAGATTGCACGCGACCATATGGGCCGCGCCTCAAAGATTTTTATTCTTGCCGTCTTGTACTTTTGCTTTCGAAAACCCTCCTTGCTCCACAGCTTTGCTCTATTCGTGCTCCCGTGTGATCCATTAGAGTAGATTTGGAACATAGCCATGGTTAATAGTGCATCAGAACACGTACAGATCCCCCCTCCCCTTTATTGATAGCAACTCACCGGAACAGCTGGACGATCCAGAACTCCGTGGCCGATATACAGTATATATATAAATGATCTAAAGGCATCTATGCGCGACACACGTTCAGAACTTTGGTGCGGCGTCGATTCTTGATCGGTATCCAAGCGTGCGAAGGCACAAAGATGCAGCACTCGGCGTGCCAAGGAAGCTTTGATCATGCCGCGAGACCGGCGACACTTGCTTTCGACAAGTTGTACCTTTAGATACGTACGGCTTCACGCACATTGCACTCGCAAAACACATCCACACGGCGTCGATTCTTGGTCGGTATTCAAGCGTGCGAAGGCACAGAGACACGGCACTTCGGCGTGCCAAGGAAGCTTTGAACACGCCAGCCAGACCGGCGACACTTGCTTTCGACGAGTTATGCCTTTTTCCTGCGGCACTGCGCTTTGGTAAAAATTTCCACGTGTTCTCAACGGCAAGTATCACGCCTCACCCAGGATCTTAAAGAACGTCTTCGGCGAATGACGACGAACGAGCAGAAAACATGTTATAGCACCAGTGGCGTAACTAGATGTGACGGCGCCCATGGCAAATGAAATTTCGCGCCCCTCATAGCCCATGGCAAATGAAATTTCGCGCCCCTCGCGTAGCCCCGCTGCCGTTTTTTTCCATAGGGCACATGTTGGGTGAACTCGGCTGGCGCCCCCTCCCAAGTGGCACCCGGAACACTTGTACCCCCCCCCCTAGTTACGCCACTGTATAGCACGCTGGAAAACCGCAGCGAAACGCTGGCAAAACCGCAAATCGTATTCCTTTGAGGTTGCGTCCGGTGACTTCACTTGCGGGAGCAGGAAGCGCGATCCAACAATTGTCATTGAGATCTGTGGTTTGTGCCTATGTCACGTCATTGACAGGTATTATGCACGAGTGCCGTCGGTAGTCTCATGGTGGTGGCCATTGATGGTCCGTGATTGCAGCTTTCTACTCTATGATCATGGTGTACTGTTCTGGCTCCAGTAGCCAAAGTGAGAGCTTTTGTGCCCATCTCAGCATTCGCATAAAACTGTGAACATTATCTGCATCGTGCATAACTATGAGGAAGGTCGAAGAAGCTGTCGAAAACATTTTTGTGCCTGGTTGGTATAGCTCCCAAGGTGGTTGAAGGCCCAACCGTGTTGATGTTTCTAGCAAGGTGACACCTCAGCGAGACTCACAAAACGTAAGTGTTCACATGGTGCAGAGGCAATCCACACGTGGTTACTCGAGTTTTGGGTCGAACAAGACAGCTGATTCAATGGATGAGACTAGAGGCCCGTTCACACAGTTGCGTTCGGAGCGACCACTACGCTTACGAACGAATGCAACCGGTTGGAACGACAAGTTGCCATAGCAACGAAGCGCCAAACGGTCGATCGTTTCGTTCGTGTTCGTTCGCAACGCAAGGAATTGAGCCGGGCTTAACTTTCTCGTTACGTTCGGGAACGACCGCAACGACAGACCAATCACAGGTCGAGGAGAGCTCGGTCGCGCGCGTTGCATGCCGGTCGAGTCGGGCTCCTTCTATCTGCAACATGGCGTCGGGGGTGATCGTCGACGTGGACGGCGTGGTGCAAGCTCATCATTCCCCGTAAAAGCGCTATCCTTGACTGGGAATTTCCGTCGTGTGTCGTTATGATAACCCAGCACGTACAAGAAGGGAAGATCCACCTACTCGTGCGGCGATCTCGTGGCGGCACCCTCAAGACAGCAGAAACGCCCGTGCCGTCGTGTTTGTTTGTTTGGACTACAGTGGTGCTTTCTTAGCATTTGTGTCTTCGAACATCGCCCGGATTTCTTTTGGCGCATTCCATGCGTGTGCTCAAGTTCAAGGTATTATACTGGTGCGTACCGTATAAAGGATGCGAATTTTCACGCGTTTTCATCACCCGAGAAAGGTGATTAGTGTTAGCAATCCTGAACGCTCGCGACGTCTATCTGATCACGAAATTATATTTCTACGTTGCTATATGGCTGCTAAGATTACATCGTCTTTTATAATCGTAGAAAAGGCGTGTGGCGAGATTTGTACTGTTGGCAAAGTCGTGTATTAAAGTCGTGATCGTGCAAGACGGAGTACTGCATCTTTTTCGTTTTTTAAATGTACTACCCTGCAAGCGTATCCTGAAAAAAATGAATAGAGTTTAAGGTCATGGAAGACGGTGTGTCTATTTTCTGTTACGCAAGTGAGTGGCAGCGCGTCCCCTTCTTTTTAGAGGCACCGGTGAAACAGCTGATGGCGGCGGAGAGGCGGTCGCCGTGCTGCCGACCCGCTGCGCTTGTTGCAGTGGTTGCAGGAGTGTACGAGCGGCCTAGAGCGGTCGCTCCGGTCACAATGGACGCAATCGTGGATAAAGGGTTCGTTTAAGATGTCTGAACCAGCCTTTACACAGCTATTGTAGGCGCACTTCGTGACTGTACGCCGTAGCCGAAACCTCCGGCTGCTCCGGTGAGGACCTCGCGTCGGGCACGAAACCACCCGCCATGTTTGTGAGCGTAGCTGGGTTGCTTCCTATCGGCTAGGAGCAAGAGCTGAAGCTCGTTTCTCATTGGCTGTTGATTCGTGTTGTTGCATGCGGTTCCATGTATGTACACGTCGCGCACAGTTGTCGTTGAAGTCGCAGCGGTTGCATTCGTTCGTAAGCATAGTGGTCGCTCCGAACGCAACTGTGTGAACGGGCCTTAAGTGTCATTTTGCAAAAAGGCTGTCTCCGGTCCCGTTGCCAGCAGCGGCCTGCTTCCACCAAACATTCCCGGCAACACCACAGCTACTCACCGCTTTGAAATTGACACGGGAATGACACTAAGACAAAACTGGCTCACCAATTTCAAAATTGACGACTGCTCTTTATATAGAAGGGCCACTTCCAAAAACATTTGGTGCAAAGGGCTGTGTGAGCAAGACGCTCTAGTTGGCCTTGCCTGTCGAACTCGGCAAAATCGTTTGCGTGCAGTTTTGCAAATTTCTGTTAATTTTTCGCACTCAGGTATCCAAGTCCCCCACCTTCGGCTAAAGATCACAATCTGTCAGACCAGTTGAGAGTAAGTAGCAGATGGTTCTTGCCACCACACAGGGCAATATGTTTGCGTACTGAACTGGACAAACACGGGCGAACTTTGTCGTGATCACTTAACGGTTTAAACTTCTGCCTAGGCCTAGCCCAAGTGCCCGCACTAGCACTTATTGCCACGCGTCTCCGAACAAGCGCGCCTGTGGCCGTATGGTTATTATGCTTGGCTCCCAGGGCCGCGAGGTCCGATTCCTGGCCGTACATGCACCGGTTTGTTCATTCCCCGCACATCCACGAAAATGTCACCAATGACAGATTATGAGGTGAAACAAAAACTGAATGTTTCATTTGGCTAACTTGTACCAAAAACAGAAATAAAAGAGGTAGCTTCGCAGGCATCCAAGGTCGGCGGAGTAGCACGATCAAGCGCAAGAGCGAGACTCCCCGTCTCGCCACGTGGAGCCCCTTATGTACACGTGTGGGCTTCTGGACCAATCAGCGTAAAGGTTCGGCGCGTAGAACATTCGGACTTCAAACAAGCAACAGGGTTCCTGAATTTACCAAAACGCGATATTTACAGAAACAACAAAAGGTGCATGTGCGGCCAAGCATAGTACCTCGGCCATGGTCTCCTCAGCCATAGCTTCTTAGCGCTGAAGAGCTAGGCGACCGCCGACCTAGCCAGTTCTTGCGTCATCTGCAACACCAGCAACACCTGCTGGGTGACAAGGCGGCCTCCGTCGACGCCGCCATCCTCCGCGAACTCTTTCTACAGAGGCTTCCGGCTTCTGTTCGCGTCGGCTTAGCGGTGGCCCACAGGCTTCCCCTCGTTGAACTAGCCGAGCTGGCGGATCGAATCATGGAGGTTACCGGCCCCACTATCGGTGCCACGCAGCAGTCTCCAGACCTCGTCTCCGACATCGCCGAGCTGCGTCGAGCTGTACAGGACTTGACTACCACTGTATCCGAATTTCGCCGAGAATTTCGACACCGGTCTCAGTCCACACGGCGGCACTCACAAGGCCGCGCGCAGCACGCTGGTCGTGACAACCGCCGTCGAGCATCACCATCGCCTCGACCCTCGGGCAACTTGCTCTGCAGGTACCACCGACAATTTGGATCGGAGGCCCGCCATTGTCACCCTCCCTGTTCCTGGGATCAGGAAAACGGGACGGCCGATCGCTAGTGGCGGCGAGCGACCCATATCGGCCCACCAGTCGCCTATTCCACATCCATGACAAGCTGGTCGGCACCCGCTTTTTGGTGGACACAGGCGCTGAGGTCAGCATTATTCCCGCCACATCTTTTGATCGCCGACACCGCGCCAAAACCACGTCACTGCAAGCCGTCAACGCGTCCACCATCGCAACATACGGACAAAAGTCACTGACGTTGGACCTGGGTCTCCGGCGCCGATTTCAGTGGCTCTTCTGGGTAGCGGATGTCAGCTATGCAATTATTGGAGCAGACTTTCTTAGAAACTTCAACATCTTGGTGGATATGGCACACAAGAAGCTGGTTGACGCGACCACTCACCTACAAGTTTCTGGTGTGGCGTCCCGAACTCCAACTCTTAGCCCCACCTTCATCAAGCCTCCTTCCAGTAAATTTGCCAGCCTGCTCGAGAACTATCCAGACCTCACCAAGCCACGCAACATCAGCGAGGTGCCTCAAGCATGACGTCACGCACCATATAGTGACAACCGGCCCACCTGTTCATTGCCGACCTCGTCGACTAGGACCTGAAAAGCTGCGGGTCGCACGACAGGAATTTGAACATATGCTCCAGCTCGGAATCGTACGCCCGTCTTCCAGCCCCTGGTCGTCCGCTCTGCACATGGTGCCCAAGAAAAGCGGTGATTGGCGACCATGCGGCGATTATAGGGCTCTTAACACAGCTACGATTCCGGACCGGTATCCACTCCCAAACGTTCAAGACTGCACTGCCTATTTGAAAGACACAACCATTTACTCAAAGATAGACCTCATAAAGGCTTACCATCAGATCCCTGTCGAACCTGCAGACGTTCCCAAGACGGCAATAACAACACCTTTCGGTCTCTTCGAGTTTGTCACGATGCCATTTTGGTCTACGTAATGCGGCCCAAACCTTTCAAAGATTTATTGACCAGGTCCTCCGCGGTTTACCTTTCTGTTTTGCCTACCTCGACGACCTCCTCGTAGCAAGCAAAAGCCCGGAGGAACATAAGAACCACCTGATCACGCTGTTCGACAGGCTGCGAGAGTATGGCATCGTCATTAACGTTGATAAATGCCAGTTTGGAGTACCGGAGCTAACATTCCTTGGTCACCACATCGACTCTCAAGGTATCCGGCCACTTCCAGACAAGGTCAAAGTTATCACTGATTGTCCACAGCCTACAACAAAGCGTGCCCTCCAGCGATTCCTGGGGTTGATAAATTTTTACAGGCGTTTCCTTCCCCACTGCGCCAACCTTCTACAGCCGTTAGAGGCACTGCTTTCTACCTCCAAAGGCGAGAAGTCAAAATTACCATGGTCCCCGGAGGCAATGCTTGCGTTTGAGGACGTGAAGAAAGAGCTCACCAGTGCCACACTCCTCGTGCATCCGTCTCCAGATGCCCCAACGTGCCTCATGGTCGACGCCTCGGACATCGCTGTTGGAGGAGTGTTGCAACAGAAGATCGGTGATGTATGGTCTCCCATATCGTTCTTCTCACGTAAACTTCAAGATTCCGAGAGGAAGTACAGCACCTTCGGAAGAGAGCTGCTTGCGGCTTACTTAGCCGTCAAACACTTCCGGCACTTCCTCGAAGGACGTACCTTCTTCATCGCCACAGACCACAAACCGCTGGTCTATGCCATGCAATCATCACACCAGAACCATTCGCCACGTGAACTGCGACATTTTTCATTCATAGCGGAATTTACTTCCGACGTCCGCCACGTGAAAGGAAAAGAAAACACCGTCGCAGACACATTATCACGCCTAGAGCTGAATGCTTTCACCACAGAAAAAGAACAGTTCACCTACACTGAACTGGCAGCGGCTCAAGCGCAGGACGAAGAACTTGAATTCCATCAGGAAGACCGGAACGTCCCTCGTCCTTGAAGAAGTTACCCTCTCCGATCATGGCATCAGTTTAGTATGCGATACATCGACAGGAAAACCTCGACCCTATGTTCCACGACAACTACGTCATGCGGTGTGCACCTCACTTCACTCCCTCTGCGACCCAGGCATACGCGCGACACAAGAGCTTGTAACGAACCGTTTCGTATGGCCCAAAGTCAACGCCGACATTCGGGACTTCGTTCGCTCTTGTATAGCCTGCCAGAAGTCGAAGGTGCAACGCCACACGCACACACCACTCGGAAAGTTTCCCCTACCATCCTCGCGCTTTGAGAATGTCCACCTGGACATCGTTGACCCACTTCCAACTTCACGGAATTTCACGTACTTGTTGACCTGTGTGGACAGATTTTCTCGCTGGCCAGAGGTGATGCCTCTAGAAAACATCACCGCCAAAACAGTGGCTCGAGCTTTCGTTTTCACCTGGGTCAGCCGCTTCGGGGTGCCTGCCACGGTCACCACCGATCGCGGCCGCCAGTTCGAGTCCGCACTATTCCACGCGCTAACATCTCTTCTAGGCTCAATACGGACGCGTACAACAGCATACCACCCTGCTGCAAATCGCCTCGTCGAGCGACTCCACAGACAGCTGAAGTCTGCGCTCCGAGCACAGCCACTCCCCGACGCGTGGGTCGACAACCTACCGGTTGTGTTGCTCGGACTACGTTCAACTCTAAAGACCAGATTTGGGTTGTACCGTCGCAGAACTCGTGTACGGTTCTCCCCTTCGACTACCTGCTGACATGGTCGAACCATCAACGGCACAAGGGGTAATGGATCCATCATCTTATGTCCAACGACTCCGAGAAGCAATGAGCTCCTTACGCCCAGTACAAACACGAAACCCTAGTGCTCGGCAAGTCTTCATTCACCCTGCTCTCGCCCAGTCTTCACATGTATTTGTCCGTCGAGATGCGGTCAAAAAGCCCCTCAGACCTCTCTACGATGGTCCATATCTCGTCGTAGCCAGAACACCAAAGTTTTACACAGTACCCATACAAGGACGTTGAGATACAGTTTCCCTGGATCGCCTAAAACCTGCTTTCACCGCCGCTCTCAACAGTGCTACCACTCCGGCCTCCCAGAACAATTTCCCCACCCACTCTACATTTCCGACGCAAGTGGCCAAGGCCACTTGTCTAAGAGGGCATCTGTAGCAGCCGTGCCAGCTGTACCACTGGAGCGAAAGAAAAGAAGCCGAGGCGCATGAGTGGAGAGCACGAGACACGAGCTTTGGCGATTCGGCGACCGAGCGGACCGGCGGCTACATCGGACGATGTTTTCTACTGTTTCAGTTTTCTTGTAAATATTGTATATACAAATATGTTGAGTGCCACCTGACTGGTATCCACACCCCTTTTCCTTATTCTCCAAATCGACATGGTGGCTTCACCAATCTCTCTGATTGTGTAGTGTACCCACATTGTGGCTCTACCTTGATGTCCTGGTAGCGACGTTGTGGCTCTACCTGAATATCGAGTGGTCTATCGTGCCGGCGGTCTCTGTATAAGTTTGTACCTGGCAAATCATCGTACGAAATCCCGTTGTCCTCCTTATTCTCTCTTCGGTCAACAACCAAAAACTTCGCGTTTCGTTGGACGATGCCATCCTTGTTGATACCAATATGAGCGTGGCGAATCGGCCTTCCTAAGTACTGTCCCTCCTTTCTTCAGGTCCTTCATGCAAACTTTCTGTGAAGGCTCAAGCTTTGGCAAGGTTCTAACTCTGTGACGCCTGTTTAGTACGCGTAGCAGAGCGCGTCCAAACTACAGAATACACAGAAAGAATAAAACACATGAAGGACGAACACAGATCACACACAGTTCTTTCAATGAGCAACGAACATTTATGAAAGGCCCATGACGCTACGACTGTGAACTTCAAAGAATTGAAAGGAGAACGAAAAATTAAACGAAAATGCTCAAATTTAAAATAAAACGAAATTGTTCACCAATTTTAAAATACCAAATTAAAAGGATAGGGCAGTTATTAAAATTAACCTTTGAATAAATTGGAAAGGAAGAAGAAAATAAAGGAAAAGAAGACAAAATTAATAATTGATCAAAACTTGCATTGCGATAACTTTGGCGCGAGGAACTCCAGCTCTTTTGACGATAACGCCGGAGAAGGCTCAGAAACATTGTTCGCGGCGTATTTGATCTTAAACGCCTCAATTATTTCGCGCTCGCACTTATCTCTGTGTGTATCAAGCACAGTGGTGTTTTCAAAGTTTGGGGTGCAATCGTGGCAGGTGCGGGCATGCACTACTATGGGGTGGAATGAGTCCGATGATGCTTTGGTAACTTCTAAATGGTGCTCCCTAAGGCGAACATTTAGGCATCTTCCAGTTTGGCCGATGTATTGGCCTCTGCAGCTCAGTGGAATGGACCTTTTGTAGAAATACGCGGTGCGCATGCGCGGAGTATTTGATGCGCCTGGGTTCGAGAGTATCTAGTTCCAAACAATCTGCCATCTTACATTTCTCGCCTTTGGGCGCCTTGAGACCATCGAGAGTCGAGACTCAAGTTTTGATGTTGCGAACAAGTTGAACACGAGTCATCGTACTGACGACGCCCGTTCTAGATCACGACGTGCACCGCAATCATGCCGGTGAACTGTGTAGCCTTCGGCTGTCGGAACTATTATCGCCCGGGTTGTGGAACTAGCTTTTTGCGCTTTCTTCTTCTTTGAAGGACCACCCCCGATGCGTTTGCCTCAACGAACTGTCTTTTTTAAGGTAGCTCCATACGCGGTCCTGGGTGAGGTTCGTACGGTCCGGGGGTTGACGTACCCAGTGGTCCGCGTCAAACGCGAACGGGATGTTCTCATCCCGAGACATCGCGACTCAAAATGCTTCGAAAAGCAGCGAGTGTACCCAAAAAGAAAACGAACCGGTAGCACACAAGAAGCCTAACGTGCACGTGGTTTTCTCTACAAATACTCTCCAACCCAGTGCGCCTCAGGTTCGCCCATCGCCCCATAGGTGGCAGCACATATTCGCCAAAGGTCCATTGAATAGATTGGCTTCTCTTTACATTTAACATACTTGTTGGAGTGCTTGATGGGGCATTCGGGTGGTAGACTTTCGTTGTTCACCCTCTGGCACATTTGTTTTAAAGTCATTATACAAGTGAAGACTACCTTCGTGTCAAACCGAGCAGCAAGAGTCTTCAGGTGGTGGGCGGTGTTGTGCACGCATGGAATGAAAACCGGACGTGAATGACTATTTTGTTTTAATGGAGGACGGATGGGGCCCATGATAAGACGCTGAAGGGTTGTACCGAGGAGGTCGGCTGGACAACCTGCTTGGAGCAGGCGGTCATGCTGACGCAGGACGCTTTCGAATCAGAGGTGTGAACAGGATTTCGAGCGAGAAGAGGCAAACAGGGTTCGAATGATTCCAAGTTTGACCGACTTGGAATGGCTACTGCAAAACGGAACAACAAGTTTTTTGGATCTTTGCTAAAAGCTCCAGCATAGATTTGAGGATGAAGATGAAGTTTTAAATCCAGATACTGCAGACCTTCATCTGTTGGTTCTGCACTCGTGAAGTTGAGACCCGACGAGCGAGAATTAAAGCCTTCACAAATAACCGGCGAAGAAATGGAGGACGGATGAACAACTAGATAGTCATCTACACATCGGAACACTCGGATTTCTGGAGCTATAACGTCAAGTTGGGTCCTCACGGCTCGGTTTATGTACATGAGAAAGACTTCACCAAGCACCGGGGCTAGGCATGAGCCTATACAGACACCTCTCTTTTGTCTCCAGAAATCCGAGTGTTCCGATATGTAGATGACTATCTAGTCGTTCATTCTTCCTCCATTTCTTCGCCGGCCATTTGTGAAGCCTTCAATTCTCGTCGTCGGGTCTCAACTTCACGAGTGAAGGACCAACTGATAAAGGTCTACAGTATCTGGATTAAAACTTCATCTTCATCCTCAAGGTCTATGCTGGAGCTTCCAGCAACGATCCAAAAAACCTGTTCTTCCGTTTTGCAGTAACTATTCCAAGTCGGTAAAATTTGGAATCATTCGAACCCTGTTTGCCTCTTCTCGCTCAAAATCCTGTTCACACCTCTCATCCGAAAGCGTCCTGCGTCAGCATGACCGCCTGCTCCAAGCAGGTTATCCAGCCGACCTCCTCCGTACAACCCTTCAGCATCTCATGACGGGCCTCGTCCATCCTCCATTGAAACAAAATAGTCATTCACGTCCGGTTTGCATTCCATACGTGCACAACACCGCCCACCGCCTGAAGACTCTTGCTGCTCGGTTTGACACGAAGGTAGTCTTCACTTGTATAATGAGGTTAAAACAAATGTGCCAGAGGCTGAACAACGAGTCGACCACCCGAATGCCCCATCAACCACTCCAACAAGTATGTTAAACGTGAAGAGAAGCCAATCTATTCGATTCCACTGAGCTGCGGAGGCCAATACATCGACCAAACTGGAAGATGCCTAAATGTGCGCCTTAGGAAGCACCATTTAGAAGTCACCAAAGCATCATCGGACTCATTCCACCCCATAGTTGTGCATGCCCGTACCTGCCACGATTGCACCCCAAACTTTGAAAACACCACTGTGCTTGATACACACAGAGATAATAGCGGGCGCGAAATAATTGAGGCGTTTAAGATCAAATACACCGCTAACAATGTTTCTGAGCCTTCTCTGGCGTTATCGTCAAAAGAGCTAGATTTCCTCGCGCCAGAGTTATCGTAATGCAAGTTTTGATCAATGATTAATTTTGACTGAAGGTCCCATGCTAGGGTGCTTCGCCCTTGTAAGGTGTTTTTTAATCTAGAGGTGAATTGGCTACGTGCTTCAGCCATAATGACATCTATCGGAGGTATTGGCACCGTGGCCAAGAGCCTGTCGTTGCGCACGTGTTTGGGCAGACCGGCGATGGTGCGCAGCGTGGCCCTGTGCAGACGTTCTATGTCTCGTAGCAGGCTTGGGGTGCAGTTGTAGGCTGGTGTACCGTATAGTATCCGGCCAACAGCCGTAGCACGCGCCAGTGTTTGACAAGATTGCTGCCGGGCTCCACCATATTTATTGGAGACCCGTCTAATGGTGTGTAGCAGTGGGGACCAGTGTTTGCGCAGATGTTTAGTCCACGCTTTAGGGCTATTACAGCTGGCGATCTGAATCCCTAGGATGCGAATCTTTTTTTTTCTTTATTTGTTTTGCGGGTTTGCCGCGTAGGGGGCAGAGATAAAGGCGTGGTGCCTGACAAAGTCTCTGCCCCCTAAAGTTCAGCAGCTCAAAGTGGTTACATAATAACAGATTCATCGAAACATTATACAGTTAAAATAAAACGAAAAAAAAAACAAGTCAAAGAAACAAGGAAAAATAGACACTACATTCATTTGCATAAAGACACTATAAACGTCAGTAAGTTTTGGTCGTGAAAAACCGAAAACAATATCAACAAACAGTAACAACAACAAAAAACAAAAAACTAGAATGCAATAATATATACCACAGAGATATCAGCATCAATAGAAAGTTCAGATGAAGGAATACAATGAGAACAAATATCTTTGAAATTCGCTATACCTAGTGATTATGTTCTTGGTAAATTACACTATCCAAATGAGAAGGCGATCTCACTGCCAACCAAGAAACTTCTACAGTCCCTTTTGAAACCAGGAAACGTGTTGTTAAAGTTAATATTGAGGTCCGTTCTATTTAGAGTTTTAGTTGTTTGAAAAATTAAGGTTTGCTGACCATAGTTGGTTCGTATGGCCGGCATCCTTCGCTTTGGATTTCTGATTGGATATGTACTTAGGCTGTTCGCTGGTGTGGTGTGAAGTCTATTTTTATGTATCCATAGTAAAAGTTTGAAGTAATATATTTGATCTGCCTTAAGCATATTATATTTGACGAAGAGTGGTTGTGTCCTTAAATTTCTGGTATCCCCTTTATAATTTTCACACATTCGTAAGATCTTTTTTTGCAAAAGGATAATTTTATTATAATTCGCCGCTGACGTCGTTCCCCAGACAAGAATACCATAACAAATTTTGGAGTAGAATAAGGAATAATATAATGTGTGTTTTAACCAGGTCGGTATCAAATTTTGTATTCTATAAATGCATCCTGTTACCCGGGATAAATCAGCCTTTAGTTTGTTTACATGACAATTCCATGATAGATCCTCAGCAAACCAGACGCCCAAAAATTTTTGTTCTGCTACCTGCTCCAATGTTGTGCCTTCGAATATTACGTTAATGAAACTGTAGTCTTGCTTATTTGCTGGTTTAAAAATGATATACTTAGTTTTATTTGTATTTAATTGTAGACGATTTATTTGCAACCATTTTGATAATTTAGAAAGATATTCATTAGCCAGCGTCTCGACGCACTTTTTCGTTGTACCAGCAAAGAATATGTTAGTGTCGTCTGCGTACATTATTAGTTCAGGGGATCCTGGTATTGCCGTAATGTCATTAATGTACACGAGAAATAATAGAGGGCCTAAAATAGAGCCCTGAGGAACACCATGTCGTATTTTCACTTTATTAGATGAATGGTCATTTATAGATACATATTGATAACGATCTGAGAGATACATTTTTATTAGTCTTAGCGCAACTCCTCGTACACCGTAGATTTCAAGTTTTTTCAACAGAATGTCATGTTGCACAGTATCAAACGCTTTTTGTAAGTCCAAAAATATTCCAAGAGTGAATAATTTGTTTTCAATATTTTCAGCAATTTTATCCTTTATATCGATTAGTGCTTGTTCCGCAGACTTATTCTTCTGAAAACCGTATTGGGCCTCCGTTATTATTTGGTGCTTCTGAAAAAAACTCGTTAACCTGTCATTGATAATGCGCTCAAAAATTTTTGAAAATACTGAAAGAACCGAGATCGGCCTATAATTATTAATATTTGATTCTCCTCCTCCCTTATACACAGGGGTTACTTTGGCTATTTTTAGTTCTTCGGGAAAATCACCAGACTCAAGCATCATATTTATTATATGCGACAAAATGGGACTTATAATGCCCGCGGTCTGCTTTATAGGTAAAGATTTTATTCCATCATCTCCAGCGGAAACATCATTTTTTAAGTTTCTAATTATTCTTTCAACCTCATTTGACGTAGTTGGAATTAACATGATAGACTGCAGCTGATTTATCGTGGGAACACTGTTATCTGCGCTGACACTTTTCCCCGTGTACGTGCCTACGTTAATAAAATGCCGATTCATTTCGTCTGCTAGTTCTTTTTCTGATACATTTATATTATCTATTAGGATTTCGTTCAAGCTATATCGTGTTGACCGTCTATTGGTTAAATCATTTACGGTGTCCCAAATCTTTCTACTGTCATTGTGATCATGCAGAAACTTATTTTGATAATAATCGCACTTCGCGCTTTTCAGATCGGAGTTCAGTTTATTTCTAAACCTTTTGAATTCAGTTAAAAGACAGGGATCCCGAGTTAAAATGAAAGCATTATACTTGCGGTTTTTTTCTTTTATTCTTTTAAACAGGTCGCCAGATACCCATGGTTTTCTTATTTTCTTCCTTCTTTTTATCTCTCTCAAGGGAAACGCAGCATCATAATTATGTCTAAATTTAGTCTCGAAAATTTTATAGGCACGGCCCGTCTCACGTTCTTCGTAGACGTCATCCCAGCTTTCTTGTTCTAAATGGCAGCCAAAAGTTTGTAGTGTCTGGTCATTTATTGGCCGGTGCCAAGACGTCCGTTTTTCGTTGTTATGTTCCCCAGTTAAATAAGACGCAAAGCAGAAAATGGGAAGATGGTCACTAAGGTCGTATAATATAGCACCAGCTATAATATGGCCACTATTCAGGTTTGTAATGCAGACGTCAAGAGATGTAGCAGAGTGTGTAGTCACCCTGGTTGGCAGTGTTATCACATTGTTACAGGCATACTGATGGATGATGTCGCGTAATTCGCTTGCATGACGGTCACCCGAAAGCGTGTCTATGTTGACATCTCCGAGAATAATGAATGGCATAGATAACGACCCGAGGATGCATAGTGCGTTTTCAAGAAATTGCATGAATTCAGACACATTGCCAGAGGGTGGTCTGTACAAGGCAGCCACTACAGTATTAGGTGTTCTAATGAATAAGCTTTCGACATGTTCATCCATTCTTGTAAGGTCATTCATAACTTGAGACTGTAGGCTATTCTTGAGATAAATGGCTACACCACCGCCCCTTTTTTCTTCTCTGCTCAGATGTTCGCATTTATAACCCTGCAGGTACGGTGGCGTGTCTTCTTTAGATAACCAGGTTTCAGTAAGTACTATGGCTTCGAATTTCACACTCAATGAGTGTAAAAATATTTCTAGGTCATCTACCTTATTTTTTATGCTTCTTGTATTTAAATGTATAGATCTGAACTGTATTTCACCTTTTCCATATTTTTTATTAAATGCTTGGCAATCGTAATAGTTACAATCATGCTGAGTGTCCTCCATCACAATGACCTTGCGTATATCCCGTAAGTGTAGTCATCTTATTTAGTTTGTTATTTTTTCAACGTCAGTCAGGTTAGCAATCCTTAGAACATTTGCGTGCTCATCCTTTCTCGCAAAGATTTTCCCACCCGAGGACCACACAAACTTCCAGCCAACCGTTTTTTCTTGGCTACAGAGGCACCCAAAAGTTTTTTGTTTGAACTCGTCAGATGTTCGTTGACGTAAATAGGGCTACTGTTCCCACCATAGTCAAGATTTTCAGTTGTCATTCTCTGCTTTTTGGCTTTCTGAAGAATTTTATCTCGTTTCGTGCGTTGCACGAAACGAACAATTATGTTCTTTTCAGAGGGCTTGAAGGTAGGGACGCGGTGACATACGTCAATATCCGAGTCAAGGATCGGCTCGTTCAGGAGACTCCCAATTCTTTTAACTACGTCGCATGCGTCACCTTCCTCTGGCACTCCTTTTATTTCAAGGTTATTACATCTTTGATACTGCTCAAGTTCTTCAATTTTTTCGTTTAGCCTTTGGTTCTCGACGGTTAGTTCCTCGTTTTTTTCCGTTAGTTTCTGAACATCTTTTCGGAGTCCTTTCATCTCATTTTTTATTTCGTTGACTCCGTCACAAGTGTCGTTACAAAACTTCACACTGTCTTTTAGAGTTCTGAGCTCAGCCCTCAGTTCGCGCCTTAAATCTTCAATGGCTTTCGCAATGTCTTTCGCTTCCTTACTCATTGTAGATCAGGAATTAATGAAGCAACACCCGACAACACGGAACCTGGCCATTGCTAGACTGGATGTCTTGCGATCCAACGTGTAGGGTAATTTTGTGAGCGGGATTTGTCACGTGCTTGCCATCTACACTGAGCTGTTCTGTTTTTCCGGGGATAGCTGTAGACCCATCTCCTTGAGAGTTTGCGAGACGCTGAGGACCGCCGCCTGTAGTTCTATCTGCATTGTTTGACTGTCCGGGTAATCCGCTGCTTCAGTCCAAATTGTAACATCGTCTGCATATATAGTAAAACGGGCTGCAGTATCACGTTCCAGCCGCTGGGCCAACCGTGTCATTGCGAGATTGAACAGCAAAGGTCCGAGGATGGACCCCTGGGGGACTCCCTATCCAAGAAATAGGTTTTTGGAGTCCATCCCGAGGCCTGTCCATTGAGTTGAATAGGTCGCTGTTGGAAGAACGAGCGAATCCAGTCTTGGGCACGTTGGCTCGGATAGCGCTGCGCTAATTCTTGAAGTATGGCCTCCTGTGAAACATTATCAAAAGCCTTACGCATGTCTAAGGCTAAGATATAGTCGGGAAGCGCTTTCCTACTTCGGCGGTTAATGACACGGCGTAAGAGCCACAGACAATTGTGCGTCCCCATGTTAGGCCGGAAACCTGCCTGAGCCGGGTGCAAGCCGGGTTGTACATTTTCGAGATAGTGTTGAATGCGGGTATGGATCACTCGCTCCATAAGTTTGCAAACGGTAGAAGTCAGGGATATGGGGCGCAAATTACTGGGTGTGGATGGGTCCTTTCCGGGTTTAGGGATTGGACAGATCAAAGCTAGTTTGAGACTGTCTGGGACTTGCGCAGATGCCCAGGATTCGTTGAGAATTTCAAGGAGCTGACGCAAAGCCGTTTCGCTCAGGTTGCGGAGTTCTTGCCAAGTTATACGATGATGCCCCGGTGCTGAGCGAGCCTTCCCCTGTCGGAGAGCTGCCATGAGCTCGCCAAGAGAAAAAGGCCGTTCACGTGGTCACGTCACGTGGTCTGCAGCGGCCCTGATGAAGCTTCGCCGTGGGATAGCCCCGTCATCAACCTAAAACCCATCGAAGCGATAACTACACAAAACTCCGACCTCCGTAACCGCATAGCCTACCAGCACCACAACGCTGAAAATAATGGACAGATTCACGTTTACACTGACGCCAGTTTTTTGGCGGACCGAGCCGGGCTAGCGTGGCATTGCACCTCTCGACCAGAGCTCACTGGCACTCATGCTTGTACTCTACCACAAGGCACCACCCTGCAGGCTGAACTATTAGCAATCTGGGGAGGGACCTCCTCGATTCTCACCCTCCCTGATCTTCAAAGGGAGCAGACGTTAACGCGTACCTACCGAATTTACACGGACTCTGTCGCAGCTCTAGCAGAACTGTCAACATCAACGACCGAAGATGCTACCGCAGTTGAAATCCGTAAACGCCTTCAGATGCTTCAAGGCTTGGGCGCGGATGTTCAGATCCTCTGGACGCCAGCCCATACCGGGGTCCCAGGAGGAAACGCTGCAGCACATGCAGCTGCCACACAGGCACGTGGGAGCAACGTAACTACAACCCCACCCTCCTCACACATCCCCTTCGCAAATCTCTATTTGACCTTGATGACGCCTCGGAGTTTTCTTCACTATCTACGTACGCGTATCCGCAAAGATAGTAAGGATCGCCTCCAGAGGGCGACACCCGAAACCCTTTTCTCTCCCACCAACCAATACACGCGCGCACAAGAAGTATTTCTTAACAAAATCATAACTAACGCTGCATACACACCACATATTATTCAAAAATGGCTCCCTATCGACCTCAATATTCCCCTGAGCTGCCCTCACTGCCAGAAGACAGCGAAAGCAGACCTTCTTCATCTTATATGGGATTGCTCCGCATTCACGACCGGCCGGGACACGATTGTACACATCCCTCATTCCGACCATGCAACCCTCGTTCAACACCTCTTCGATCAACCAGCCAGTAGACACCTTCTCGCCACTTTTGGTAGCGTTAGCGGTCTGACCAGGATAGTGTAGGCTGACTCACTCTTTCCTTTCGACTGCTCCAGGGTACCCTGCATGACTTAGGTGCTGCAGAAGACACCGAAGACCAATGACGGCGGAACTGATGCCACTTCCGTAACAACCAGACACCCTCCCCCTCCTCTTCCCTCAACCCCTTACCCCCCACAGCGGCCTTGTGCCATCCTCCCTCCCAAAGGATCAATAAATAAATAAATTAATTTTACCTTCTTTTCCTTTATTTTCTTCTTCCTTTTCCCCTTTTTTAGGGGTTAATTTCCTTTCTTTTCTTCTTCTTTTCCCCTTTATTCAGGGATTAATTTTCCATAACTGTCCTATCCTTTTAATTTTGCATTTTAAATTTTGTGAGTAATTTCGTTTTATTTTAAATTTGAGCATTTTTGTTTTCTTTATTTTCGTTTAATTTTTCGTTCTCCTTCTTTCAATTCTTTTGAATTTCACGGTCGTACCGTCATGGGCATTTCATAAATGTTCGTTGCTCATTGAAAGAACTGTGTGTGTCTGTGTTCGTCCGTCATGTGTTTTATTCTTTCTGTGTATAACGCTTGTTTAAGACAGACGCTTGTTTGTGTTTTGCTCGGCGCTCTGTTTCTCGCAACAGAGAGCTCCGGCGCTTTCCGATAAAGCAAATGTGATGAGACAGGCACCTGGGCTCAAATTTTCCTGCTAAACAGGAGCTCTGCCGGACTGAATCCACAAGCTAATGGTCTAGCGCAATATGCAAGAAGTGCTCTATAAGGGTCCGTTGACTTCTTAAACTTCATTTTTCTACCTTGACGGCCGCTTCTGCTGCACCGTTACTTTGGGGATACTTTGGGCTTGATGCAACGTGTCGAAATCCCCATTCCTCGCTTAAAGACGCGAATGCCAATCAAAATATGGGCCCATTGTCTGTTATGACCGTTTCAGGTATCCCGTAGTCTAGCAAAATCAACTTTGCTTTTATAATGGTTGTTTCCGGTGGTTGGTCTTCGAGGAGTGCTACTTCAAAGTATCGAGAATGATAATCGGTTACAAGTAGATAACCTTTTCCTTCCAGTGAGAAGAGGTCTATGGCCACCTTGCTAGGGACGATCTGGGAGCGGAGTTAAAATCATCGGTTGGCTTCTGTGTTGTCTTTGCTGCATGCAGCTTGCACATCTTTTGATCATGTCTGTAATGTCCCTGGTGATGCCCGGCCACCACCATGACTCTTGAGCGCTCCTTAAGCATTTGACGATGGCCTCCTGTCCTTCGTGTAGGAACTGCAGTATGGAGAGTCTCATTACCAGGGGTATAAGGTTCCACGAGTTGCTTATGATAATACCATCGAACAATGTCTTTAAACTTCCAGTATTGAAGGCAGTCCTGAGATGTTCTCGATTTACTTGTGGGCCACTCTTCGGTAATGTACTTTTCCAAATGCCCATGGTCGTTGTCTTGGGCTGCCAACAGTTGTTCCAGACAGACATCCGGAGCCGATACGTGTTGAATGAGGAATGCTCCAATTCTGTTACCTCCTCTGCAATTGCTAAGCTTTCTTCACTCTTGAGAGGTTGTCTCGAGAGGGTGTCTTCGACGACGAGGTCTTTTTCTTGGATATGTTCCATTGTGAAGTCGTACCTCATCATCTCAAGGCGCATTCGCTGAAGTCTGGGTGTACGATCGTCCATGGACTTTCTGCTAAACATTGGTATAAGAGGCTTGTGATCCATCTCAATGTGTAAGATTAGGCCCACAAGATAGTCCTTCAGCTTTTCGCAGGCCCAGGTGATCGCAAATGCTTCTGTCTTGATCTGCGAATGCCTTTTTTCTGCTTCAGCTAACAATTTTGAAACATATGCGACTGCTAGGAAGGTTTCAACATTTTGAGGCTGCATGAGCACTGCTCCTACACCGCAGCTGGAGGCATCTGCTGATAATATTGTCGCTTTGGTTGGAGACTGGTTGAGATGTCATGCTCGATTTTACCCTCTCGAAAAGTCGACATCATTGTGAAGCAGCTCTCGCAAAGGTTGAAGCACATCGGCCAGGTTTGGTATGAATCTTGCTATGAAGTTCACCGTACCGAGGAACCTCTTCAACTCGGTTGTGTTCGCAGGCGGTGGCATATCGAAGATACTTGATATATTTTTTAATTATCTTTGCTTACACACCTGTGACTAATTACGTGTCTAAGGAAGGGAATTTGTTACTGAGCGAACACGCATTTCTGCAAGTTGAGGGTGATTTCGTTTTCTTGCAATCTTGTAAGGACTCTTCGGAGACGAATGTTGTGTTCCCTTCGTGTGTCGGCCCATATCAAAATATCATCGATAAGGCATGTGACCCCTTCTAATCCTTCTTGAATTTGGTGCATCATTCGCTGAAAGATTTCCGGCGCGCAGGAGATCTCGAACGGTAGACAATTAAACTTGTACCGGCCGAAGGGTGTAATGAAAGTCGTAAGCAGCGTCGACTCTGGGTGCAACTTGATTTGGTAGAAGCTTGAATAGGCATCGAGATGATGAAGTATCTCGCCTGTCTAAGAGTCGCTAGAAGGCGACGTTCCACGCTCGGTATCGGGTGGTACTCTCGCAGGACACTTTTATTAAGTGATGTGTAATCGACGCAGATGCGAACATTGCCATCCTTCTTCGGGACCACAACTACAGGCGAGCACCAGTTCGTTGGTTTTTGAACTCTGGTAATAGCACCTGTCTTCCTCCATTTTATTAAGTCGTACTTCTCGGTGACGATAAAGCAACTGGGTAAGCATCAGGTTTTAGCTTTATTTCGCACGAGTACGCAGCTTCCCCAGACACTGAAAAAGCAAGGGGTACTCCTTGATTGGATCCTAAAGCTTCTGCTTTCGACACCTCATTCTACTCGTTGAAGGATGTTTAGTGCTTCTATGAGGTCCAATCCGGGGAGTGGTTCGGTGACATTTCTTGTGACCTAGAATGCGCCCGCGATATGAGAGCCTTTGAACATAATCGGTGCCTGTAGCGCGCCGAGAACATGAAGGCGTTGTTTTGTTGGTCCCAGATAAACTTTATCGGCTTGCCAAAGACCACCCTGTGCTTTCAGCTTGGAGAGAAGGTGCTCTGGCACGACAGAAACGTCAGCACCACTGTCCAAAAGAAAGTTCACATCTTCGCCCCCACGCGGAGCAAGACTCGCCATTGAGCGCATTTGCCCGGCGACGTCACAGTTCCTGCGAAGAAGTCACCGCCAAGCTGCTTGGAAGCTGTTGTAGGCTCTGAGGTTTGACCCGCAGGGGGCGTCTGCACCTTAGATGCTAGGTGCTTCGTGAGTAGCCTTACCACGGACTCCAGTCACGTGGGCCACCATACCCGCACGCAGGGGGCACCTGCTTAGTAGGTGCTTGGTGAGTGGCGTCACTACGAACTCCGAGCCATGTGGGTTCGCCCACCCACGCCTGGCTGTGCGTGGCTTAACCCGTGTCCGGGGAAAAGGGGACCCTGGTGGTTGAGCTGAGCCCGGGGTATGTTTGGACCCTTCGGGGACCCCCGGGTGAGGCAATACACCGCTTCGGCCCCTGCTTCTCGTAGGCGGGTGTCCTGGCTTGGCCCGACCAGGATGATTCAGTCAGTCGCCTCTTCTACCCTCTTCTTGCTTCTTTCACTTTTCCTCCCATTTATTTTCCTTTTTCTTTTACATTCTCATCCTTCCTTTTTCACCTTCTTAGGCGGCAAGGGCCAAACCTTGAGTGGAAACAGGTCCTGTCCCTGCAACCACACTCGGGAATAGTGTCCGGGCAGCACTGGTAGAGTAATTGCGCCAGCCAAGCCCTTCTTGCTATGACATTACCTACCCCCTTGTTAGGCTTTGTGGTGGGCGGCGCACCCGGGCACTGAACTTTCCTTTTCTTTTCATTTATATAGGTTCCAAGCAAAACAAAACCTTTGATCGGTTCCTGAAAAGGGTCCGCAAAGAAGAACATTTTTCTCCTTTTGGAGTCACGAAGCAACACTGACTATATCATCAAATTTTACAGCGGAGCTGTTAAGGGCTAGTTTTCCCAGTTTCGTGTCCGTGGACAAATAAATGTGGACACAACGCTTTGGACAGCCATCTATAAACGACAGTGGCAACCAGACAACCGGCTTGCCGGTTGTCTGGTTGCCGTCGTCGTTTATAGATGGCGGCACATAGCACAGCTCCGCTGCTCTTCCTTCTTCACCAGTAAGAAAAGGCTGAAAGGTATTTGTAGTTATGCCGAAGACGCATCCAAGCCACTGTCTAAGATGTCACCTTTTCTAGTTGCAAAGTTGCTGAAAGGTATGTCAGGGAAAGGTTTATATGCAAAAAGATGTTTACTGGTTACCTCTTAGTAGAGGTATTCGAAAAAGAAAATCAGGCAGTGGCTTTGCACTGCCTGTTAAGGCAGTTATAGGCAGGGATATGGTTAAGGCAGTGGCTTTGCACTGCCTTAACCATATCCAGGAAACAAAGGTAATCGTTTCTGCTCACTGGACACTGAACTCCGTCCGTGGTGTTATTTCGCAGGATGACCTCATGAACTGCTCCGTGGCAGAAATTCTTGAAGGTATGCATAACCAGGCGGTTGTCGCTGCCAAACGTATCACCATCCGAGGGATGAAAAGGAAATCCCTAAAAAGAACATCATCCCCACGTTCGAATTAAATAGTCTACCGTCCTTTGTTAAAGCAGGATATCTAAATTGTAGGGTCCGCCCTTACGTGCACAAGCCCTATCCGCTGCTTCCGTTGCCAAGGGTTTGGCATGGCTCGCGTTCCTGCCGTGGTCGGGAGAGGTGTGCTAAATGTGGGAGCAGCGAGCACACTGCTGATGACTGCCACGAAGATCCCAGGTGTGTTAACTGTAAAGGGAATCACCCGGCGTATTCCAGATATTGTGATCATTTCAAGAAAGAAAAGTAAATTCTAACCCTGAAAGTAACAGAGGGTATTTCCTACCCTGAAGAGAAGCGACGCCTTTCTGGGTTTCAGAGAGGGTCGTTGGTCGAGGCGGTGCGCAGAGGACCTGCACCACCTACGGCGACGGTGGGAACGCAAGTGTCCTTCTCGGAGCTTGCGCAACCACTTAAGTCCCCAGGTCCCAGGTTGTGACTCCAACTCCCTGAACGTTCCATCTCAGCTGCACAGGCAGCTGCTGCACCGAGCCATAGAAAAAGCTCTGGTGCACCAACAGATAAGATGGAGGCCACGCGTCGCAGACGGAAGGTACATCGTCTCATGGTGGGTCGCAGAACTAACCAAAAAGAAAAATTACACCATCTTCCCGAGGGGAACCATGGGGTGATGCCGAGCATCGTGTTGGTTCCGAGGAAAGAGTCAGTTGCGTGCTGACGTCGAGAGATGGCGCCACCGACTGCCCTAGCGATCTGCCCTAGCGTAACCCCGTACGCGAGCCTTCGTCGCGGCTCGCGGCAGAGAAATTCGGAACGCTCGCCGCACGCCGTTTATTTTTTCACACTGGAAGGAGAGGAGACTAGAGGAGGAGATGCGCGTGCGCGCGCGGTGTGAGTACAATCGAACGCACGCGCAGTGCACGCAGCTGGTGAGAGAGAGAGAGCGGAGAGAGTAACGCGCAGCTGTTAGAGAGAGGGAAGGAGGAGAGTTGCGCGTCCGTAGTCACGTGAGTGCGGACTACGACGCCGCGGGACATAGTCCCGAGCAAGAGATGCTCCACATCTAAAAAGGTGGACATGCACCGAGCCGTACGAAAGGCTCGGAGGCAATAGCAGCGAAGATGGAGGTTCCCCCGTCGTAGACAGAAGGTGTCTCCTCTCAAGGGGGCCTCAAAACCCACCCAAGAGAAGTGACCCAAAGAATACAATAACCAGGATCTCTGACCATAATTCAGTCTTCTTGTTTTTAGTCTTTATGGCCAGGGGCCTTATGCAATGGAAATGCAGAGGCCTTTTTCGGAATTTAGATGATGCAAATGCTCTGCTCCAGAAACATGAGCCAGTAGCACACTGCCTTCAAGAAACAAATTTAAAACCATCGAATACCAATTTTTTAAAAATCATTTCACCTTTTAGGAAGGTTCTGTTTAACCTCCTCTTGTTCTTCAGGAGGAGTTGCCATTGTTGTGAAGAGTGATGTTGCAGCCTGTGAGGTACCTCTAGCCACCCCTCTACAGGCTGCTGCAGTAGGTATTTTGCTTGATCGGCTGGTTACTGTTTGCTCATTGTACATACCACCTTCATTTTCTTTATCAGCAGCAGATCTTGAACAGTTAACTGATCAATTGCCAGAGCCATTTTTTATACTTGGGAATTTCAATGCACACAACCCACTTTGGGGGAGTCAACGATTTGACAGTCGGGGAAAAGTGATCGAACATTTCGTCTCATCAAGGGAACTCTGTGTGCTTTACACTGGTGAACCAACATATTTCAGCTTATCTCGTTGCTCTTTTTCCTGTATCGATCTTTCCACTTGTTCCCCGGATATATTTACCTTTTTTCAGTGGAGTGTGATTGATAACCCATATGGCAGTGATCACTTCCCAGTTCACCTGGCCCAAACGCAACTTCTGCCCAGATTAGCGTCGCGTCCTCCCGGTTGAAGCTTGAAACTGCAAATCGGGAGCTTTTTATCAAAATACGGCTGTGTTCTCCCATGGCCTCCTTGGCACACTTTCTGTCGATGAAGTAAACGACGATATCACAACAATCTTAATAGAGGCAGCACTGGTTTCTATTTTCCAAACGACAGGCTTTTTACCTAAACATCCTAAGCCTTGGTGGAACGATGAGTGCCGTGAATCTAAGAAAACACAAATATTCTGGGGAATTCTGCGTCGATATGCAACTCCTCAAAATGTCTTGTCTTTTAAGCAGAAGCGTGCGAAAGCACGCTATGTCTGAAAGCAGGCAAAAATGAACTTTTGGATTGGCTACACCTCCTCAATAGTTCTACACGTGTCAAGGTCGTCTGGGATAGGGTCAGAAAAATAGACGGAAACTTCCGCCAGTATTCAATTCCCCTAATTTTGTCACCAGACGGTGATATCCCCTTTATCCCCTAAGCGAGCTAATAATCTGGGCAGGCATTTCCAAAGAATACCAGGATGTGGAAATTACAGCCCTAACTTCTTAAGTCACAAGGCCAGGGCAGAGAAGGTTAGGCTGTTACTGCTGGACACAACAATGAAGAGTACAACCAACGTTTTACACTTGCTGAGCTACGTTATGATCTTGCATCATCAAAGCCCTCAGCCCCAGGTTCCGATAGAGTCCATTACATCATGCTGATCCATCTCGCTGAATCATCATTTGATTTTCTTCTTAAATTTTTCATCATGTATGGAGAGATCATGTATGGAGAATGAGTGGAAATGAGCCATTATAGTCCCCTTTTTAAAACCAGGAAAGGCAGATCTAATGCCTCTAGTTATCGCCCTATTGCGTTGATTTGTTGTCTGGGAAAGACTTGTGATGGACTTGTAAACAACAGGCTTATTTTTATTCTAGAAAGCAACAGTCTTTTAAGTCGTTGTCAATATGGTTTTCGTGCTTGAAAGTCTAGAACGAATATTCTTGTCCGCCTTGCAAACTAGTATCAGAGAAGCTTTTGTTAACAGACAGTTTTACCTTTCTGTGTTTTTTGATCTCGAGAAGGCTTACGATACCACCTGGTGGTATGGTATTTTACCGGATCTTGTGCGCGTTGGTATACAGGGAAGAACGTTGAACTGCACTGCCAACCTTTCAAAAGATAGAACTTTTCAAGTGCGTTTAGATATACACTTTCTGCTTTTTTTTTGTTCAGGAGTATGGTGTCCCCTAGGACTGTGTTCTGAGTGTGACATTGTTTCTCTTGAAAATCAATTCTTTCTAACAGGTAATAGCAGCAAATGTTATGCACTCGTTATATGTCGACGACGTTCAGATCTGGTTTGCGTCTCGCAATCTCTCCATTTCTGAGCGCCAATTGCAGATGACTATCAATGGAATGACGAAGTGGGCCGATCAAAACGGGTTAATGTTTTCGACAGAAAAGACTGTTGTCTGTTTCTCCCAGAGTGGAGTCCTGTTTCCGGACCCCTCGCTGCATTTGGCAGGGGCAGGCACGTAGCCAGGCTTTTGTTTCGAGGGGAGGGGGGGCGCCCATGACAAAATGCTGTATGAGGGGGAGGGGGAGAGGAGGGCCCCAGCAAAATGGAAGATTTCGGGGGGGGGGGGGCCTCATGGACCGCCCCCCTAACTACGTGCCTGGGCAGGGGCAGTGCTGCCAGTTAGAGCCGAACATGGGTTTCTCGGTTTCACCTTGGATAAAAAGCTCACTTTTGGTTCACATATTAAGTCGCTCAAATTGAAATGCCAGAAAAAGTTAAATATTATGAGAGTTATTTCGCAGAAGTCCTGGGGTGCAGATACGGTCTGTCTTTAACGCATTTACAGAGCAGTTGTAGGCTAAACTTTGGACTATGGCTGTATCGTATATGGGTCAGCTAAAGAGACAACTTTCAAGATGTTGCACCCCATCCACCACCAGGGTATTTGGCTTGCAACGGGGGCATTCCGTACGTCACCGGTGCCTATTATATATGCAAAAGCAAATGAATGGTCATTTGAGATGCGTATAGTTGTTTCTTAGTGTTCAGTACTGTTTACGAATTCGCTCTTTGCCAAACAATGCTGTCTCCTTCATCATACAAAATATACAATATGAACGCACCTTTCAGATTAGACCATCTATCACAAAACCGTTTGCTTTGCGCTCAAAAACACTGGCTGAACAACATAGCTTTGAAGCACCTGGTCTTTTTGTTGACCTCCAGCAACCACTCGCCCCTTGGAAGAGCAATCATATAAACTGCAATGTCTCCTTGACCAAATATAACAAGAAAGTGGTGTCTGCGGATGTCATAAGACAATCATTTATTAAAATTCATTTCAGTTATGGAAATTACCATAGTTTGTTTACAGATGGCACAAAGACTTTAGAGTATGTCGGATGTGCTTTTGTTTCAGGGGCCAATTAGTGTGTTCGAAGAATAAATGGAGATGCCAGTGTTCACAGCCGAGCTCTTTGGTTTAATAATGGCAGTTGAGCACTTTTTGAAGCATAGATTACTTAAAACCGGTAGTTTTCTCCGACTCGCTTTGTGCAATAAGAGCCCTTAAATCCTTAGAAAAGAAAAAGAACCCTCTTGTAACAGAATTGCACCGACGAGTGGTTACGGCACTGGAGCGAAAGCGAGCTATTAAAGGGTAACTGCAAAGAAAAAAAAGTGTTTTTTTAAACAGCCTAATTGGAACAAGCATGTCACAAAACAAATGTTCAACGAAAAAAATAATTTTTTAGCAATATTTACGTCACAGGACGTAATTTAGTCGGAGTCAGAACCTCTCCACGTTTGAAATTCCCGCTCTTTCGACCCCTCGCGGAGGAACTACGCCCCGCCCCTCACTCTTGGATTTGCTCTTTTTTGTTGACACTGCTGCTGAGCTGAGCGTCTTGACTTCCGGTGAGATCTGGCAAACCAACAACGCACGTTAAACATGGCGCCGGTATTGTTTTGGTTTGATGGTACACGATTATAGAGCTGTAACGAGAAGCTGCGCGGTTTGCGAGCACATAGCGAAGACGAGACCGGAGAAGTGCCCCTGTGATGTTCCCGGAAGACGGAAAGTATCATTCGTAATCGTCGTGTGTGCTTGGAGAGCGAAGGGAGTCACAGGGTCCGTGAGTGCGCAACCACAAGCCAACGTTCACGACAGCGCTGCGTTGACTTCGGCGATCTCGTTCTGTTTGGTGCAACACGGCGATGCGACAAAGAACTGAAACGTTCGTGGTGTGTGCGGTGCTTGGAAGTAGACACCCACAGAGCGCAGATTGGTTGTTGTGGGGTTCAGCCCCATCGTCGTCAGCTGATCCAGTCAAACTGGTGCGGGAGGACGCAGCGAGCGTTTTTAAAAGTAAATCTTCCTTCTTTCCGTTTTAAAATGTGGAAGATTCCCGACGCATACCGTGAGTAAAAAGCGGCGGGCGTTTTCAACAAAATTACGTCGTTTTATTTGAACAATGAACTCTGAATTGTTGTCCTAAATCTGCCATTTTTATGCTTCGTGTTGTTGGACTGCGTTTGCACAGCGACGTGCTGCGCTCATAGTGTGGTGTGAATAAATTTGGCCAAGATTTCGTACCTGCCCACACATGCGTGGACTGAGACCATTTTTTACGTAGTGAACTTAGTGTTTTTTTTATTTTGTGTGTCTAGTCGCGGACGTTAGGTGCACCCGGTGCGAATCTCGACGGCCTTTGGAGCGATATGACGAGAACGTAATTGGACACGTTTGTCGCTACGCGAACGCCCGATCGCCTCCAGCCAAATGGCATTCCTTTCGGGGTGACATGGCTGCTGGAAAGCTCGCTGTCGGGATCACTCACCTGACATCTCCGAAAAGTCGGCATTTGCACGCGCCAACAAGCAAAAAGAAAAAAAAGCACGCTAAGCAAACAAAAAGGAAAACGAAAGAACCGCGCTCTGAAAGCCAAAACCCCGCGTCGCTTCCTATCACTAATACCTGCGACAGCTGCTAAACACACACTACATCACTTCAAGAAGTCTCACTCAAGCACCTTGGTCAGCATGAAACACTGATCACTTCGGCGAAACGATTAGTCGAGGCAGGCGAGACGGGCGGGAGCAGAGACTTCGGCGGCCATGAAAGAATGGCGAAGCTTTTGTTTGTTTTGGTATGAATCGAAACGGAAGTGCCCGTCTTGTAAACCTTTTGTAAAGAATAATAACTCTCATCACATGGGTTATTCTTTAATCGTAAAAATATGCTACTCAAAAGGAAATTGCAACATATAACAAAGGTTTAACAACCAAGATCTAAGCTGTCAATCAAACTCTTAGCCAATGAGAACCTATTGCGATTGACGTCACATAATCACAACTTCGTGGCGCGCGATTTAAAACGGACGAAATTGCCGCAAACTAAAATCAGTCTCACACAATAAATATTGCTGTAATTTTTTTTTCGCGGAAAAATTGTTTTTTGACATGCTTGTCCCAATTAGGCTGTTTAAAAAAATCTTTTTTCCTTTGCAGTTACCCTTTAGGTTCTGCTGGGTACCCAGCCACATGGACATCGCTGGTAATGAGGAGACCGATCGGGCTGCCGCGACTTCGGCTGATTACAGCGTTCACATTTTGACGATACCAGCTGCTGATTATTGAACAAAATTACGAAGGCGGATAAAAAAGAATTGGCAAGAGGAATGAGACACTGGCACTCACAATAAACTTCACTTCATCAAAAGCACTTTCACTGAATGGAAAAGCTGCAGGCATCGTGAGCGCTTTTACGAGGCTATACTATGCCGATTGCGTATTGGACATACGCATCTCACTCATGGACATCTTCTAAGAGGGGAAGAGGCACCTGAGTGTGATTCCTGCTCGGAACCCCTAACTATATTCTACATATTCTCTTAGTCTGCTCGAAATATGATCGTGAACGTCGCAAGCAATTGTTTTACCATGAGCATGTTCCATTTCATCTGGCCCTTTTGCTTGGGAAAGAACCTCTCATACTACATACATAGGTTTATGAGTTCTTGAAGGATATTTGCCTTATACAACGTCTCTAAATGTTTTTGATAGATTTCGATTGCTGGTTCTGTTATCGATCTGACTTTTCTATTTCTTTTGTTATAGTTCTGGCGCACTATGGCCTTTGTTGCTGATGCGCAAAAAACAATTCATTCATTCATCTGAGATTTGATATAAGAAGGTCGACTTCGATTTCCATACTTTTGCGAAGTAACCCGGCTTGCCGCATTTGTGGCACTTGCTCTTCGATGCTGGGCAGTCTTTCTGTGGATGAACGTCACGATCCCCGCACCAATGGCAAGTTTGGGATTCTTTTGCAACCATCCTCTGCTTCTTTACAGTTGTCGTTTGCCTCCCGGAGATCTTGAGGTGATCGATTCAAACCTGACCAGGTTGTGTGGCATATTCTTGTCTGAGGGTCTCCTGTTGTTGTCCGACGATCTCAGCTTGCTTCGCGATGAGTACTGCTCTCTCAAGCGTCAATTCACTCTCCAGTTGCAGCTTCAAGGACAGTCTTCGAACGCCAACAACGATACGATTTCAAATAAGCTCATCGTTGAGTTCGCCGTATTCAGATTTCTTGCTCAGTGTGTGTAGCACCGTGATGAAGTCCGTGACTGGTTCGCCATCTTTTAGGATGCGACTGTTGAACATAGCTCGCTCGTAGACAATGTTCTTTTTGACAGAGAAATGTGCCTCGAAAGCTTGGATGACGGATAGGTAGTTGTCAGCTTTAGAGGTCGAAATGCTGAGCGTCGCATAGATTTCCTGTGTTTTAGGCCCCATGAGGTAAATGAGAGAGTTTACCTGGTCGGCCGGAGGCTTGAGGTGAAATCCGGATGCCGAACGAAATTGCTCCCTGCGGCGCTTCTATGTCGTCCATTGCTCCAGATGAAACGTCAACGGTTTAGGAGCGCTAAGCTGATATGGCATCGAAGGAGTGGCTTGCACCGATGAGACGGCTTGTCCATATTGCTCCATGAGTTGGCCTAGACTTGTAACGATGTAGTCAGGAAGACTTGGTGGTTCTTAGTGAACTCGGACTCTCATTTCTGGTGTCGACGATAGCTGACAAGTCCCGAACCTTCTGAAACCATGTTTTGTGGTCGGTGGGTTTACTCAGCTATGTACATAGGATGAAAATGAAATGAAATGATGCGTCTTGAGCCAGCCCGGAGCCCCACACGAGCTCCAAGTCTCCCTGCTCGATCTGCTTCGTCGTCTTTGAACCCGGGTACACAACAGCTAGGAGTCCCCTTTCGCACCATAATGACCAAGCGGGATTCTTGGTTACAGGCTGTTTCGGGTATTTGCAAAGGCTCCTCGACTCCCTACATATTGTAGACCCAATGTGCGCCCCCGATTCCAAAGTGGCTGTTGACTTTCTGAATGTCAGCAACCCAAACGGGTGCAGCGCGTTCAGCATCGATGTTGAATAATTATATTATTTCATGCCACACGAGGACCTCATGGTAAGTGTCAAGGAGCGCATAATGTAACACAACGACGAAAGCAACATCAGGACGCAATGCGGGATCGCAGTAGAAGACTTTCTCGAACTCTTGTGTGTTTATTTGAAGTCCACATTTAGTATTTTACAAAGAGAGAAGACTTGACTTGGACGCTGGGTCCGAATACTGACTACAGCCTCCTGCGTGTTCGGGGGCCCAGTCCCGAGACAGCGCAGAAGGTGGAACGCTGGGTGGAACTAGAGTCACTAAATAAAGCTACGCGGAACGAGTGCCGAGTATTAACTGCCCGCGCTATAACTAAACTACAAAGAAAGACGTGATGGCCGACGCGCCGGCGAGCGGCTTACGGTTCGGAGGACCCGGCTGTCCCCATCGTCGCTGGACTCCGGGCCGGCGTGGCCATCAGAGACAGGAGGCTCCAGAAGAGCCAGACGAAAGAAAGACACGTCTGATCCCGGGCGTGGGCTGGTAACGACTGGCTCACGAAATCTCGTGAGCCCCAGTTTATTGACAGAAAAACCCAGGTGGCGCCAGTCATAAGAAATAAAAGGAAACATGGCGCCATCTTTTAAACAAACAAAATAACACAAGAAGATGGCGACTGGCGCCATCTATCGCTAATCAAGATTACTACACCACACTCATCGGATGGCAGGACAAGGTGTACGTCCAGAAGTCCGGAGTATGCATAGGGTCGACGGTAACCCCTGTGCTCAGTAACATCTACCTAGGCGGGATTGATCGGGATCTGGAATCCTACCTGGAGAAGAACACCAAAAAGATTTAGGTACGTGGACGATTATTGGGTATTCGTTGAGAGGGTCAATTTTCATAAGACGCTTGACGATCTGCTGAAGATATTCACGGAAAAAGGGCTAGGACTTCGATTAACGTATGAAGCGCTCAAAAGAACCTTATTCAGTTCTTGGATCTGCTCGTCGAAGTGGGGGGCGATCATGTTTGCTGATCTTACAGACCCAGAACAGCGAAGGGTCTTCTCAACTTTCAGTAAGCCCGCTCCAAACTCGTCAAACAATGCATTGTTTTTTTTTCCTGTCTGAGGACTGCTTTAACAAGCACATGCATCCACATATTGAGTCCCAGCTTCATGTCCCAAATTCAGCGGCTGAAGGATTCGGGATACTCTAATTCGGTCATCTCTTCAGCTTGCGAAAAAATGGCGAAACACCTTCAAACAGGTCCAAGGATCGAGCAACGTGACATCGCGGAAAAAGATAAGAAGATGGTTTCAGTCATACCGTACATCCACCGCCTTTCCCACGGACTCAAAAACGTCGCCTCGAGATACGATGTGAATGCAGTTCTTTTCCGTCCGCCACCAGCTCAGCTCAGTATACTTTGCAGGCAACAAACGCGCGAGAAAAGACGATCCAACGTTTCGCAGTGGGTGCAGCGTCAAACATGGAACGCAGTTTGTCACTTGCGTAGAAGGCGTGGTATTAAAAATTCCGTTTTCCTGCGTGTGTACGTAAATAGGATGAACTGGGCGGTGCCTTAATATACGACTACGAGATCACCACAGTTCTTTGAAAGGAACCACTTACGCACACCTCGCGATGCATTGCCGAGATTGTGGATGCCAACCCCTTTTCACTAACACGACGGTGATGTTCCCACACAAGGACAAACTACCCTGAGAAATGATGGAGACGTACTGCATAACACAAAACGGATCCTCGAGTTTGAGCCAGCCGACAGTAACTTTCACGAGCAGCGAAATCAGCTTTTTGGATCTTGGATAACTCAGCCGGTTTCGGGTGGAGTGAAACAAGAACCGCCAGGGCCACGGTGGGGCAAGCCTGCACGAGCAGCAGCAGCCTCGTGTGTATTTTTTCGTTTCAATATAATCAATTGCTAGTTCAGCGCCTGTCCTGTGTTTTCTCCTCTGCCTCTCCTTGTCCCAGTCGCGCTGCAAGATAATATTGAACAGTTTTCAGCAATGGTCCATTCAACACTGCTCGGCGTGTGTCTGTCATCGACACTGTGCACGATGAGGAGACTGCAGGCGTTCAATGTACTCAATCCACACGTTTGGAGAGGGAGAATCGAACTTCGCGGTGCTCACCTTGTGAGCCATGTAAAGGCCTTCGGTTAGTCAAGCTCGTTGCCAGTAAAATGTACTCGTAATAGAGCAAAACTTGATCTAATTAAAGAACTCGGTAGTACATCAAAGGACGTGGCAGTCCAGAACGAACATTCAGCGGTCGTCAACTTCTCCTTTTGTATCGCTGCGCGTGAGCACCTGCATTTCAGGACACCACCGCGAAGCGGCACAAGAGAAGAGAAGAGGAAGAGGATGGTTTGAAGAACAGCTGCACTTGACGGCCGGCCCCGGGCCGGGAACTGAGTGCGAGCGGAAACCACGAGAGGGCGTCCGGCGACTCCCGTCCCGCTCCATGGCCGTGCACAACATCTCCCCGGCTGTCCTGGACCGGGACACACCCTTCGACAGAGGTGACGTCTCTCGCTCTCTTGCCCAACTCAAATCAATATCGCTCAAATCTTAACTGAAATCAAGATGCAAATCACCATTGAAATCGTAATTTCCATTGCACTATACTTTTTATTTCGTTTATTTTGCTCGGTAGAGTCGAGAGAAACTCAGTAAGGCCGAAAGCAGTACCCGAAGGCCTGCAAACACCCTAACTAAGATTTAAAAAAGAGGACATGCCCGTAAGGGCTCTCAAGAGTAGTAAATGGTGATGATGATAATGAAACAAATGATCTACAACGAAGGTGAAGATATGCGTCCTGGCAGAAAACTTCCCTTCGTCACGGGTCGTGGGTGGGCGCTCCGTTAAACTAGAGTGACGCCAATCAGCTGTTCGCACCACGAAGGACTAACGGTGTCTCTCGGTCCTGGCCAACAGAGGTTACAAAGCGCCAGACCGTTTAAGGCGTACCATGGAGCCCTTCACCTGGCCATTATTAGAAGGTTTGCCAGCAGTCGCGGGAGGTCACCGTCCGTCGTTTTACTAGGATTGAAATCAAACATTATCCTCGAGAATAATCGGAAAGTTTTATCTACCGTTTATTCGTCATTTGATGATCTTCATTAGCACTTATTTCGCATTTAAGGGTAAGAATTACGCAGAAACAAATGTATATCAGGTTGGACCAGGGGCGGATTTATGGGCCAAGTTTAGGGGGATGTGGGGGCGGTCAGAATATGATGGGCTGTGTGCAAAGAGAGGTGACGTTGCGGAGGGTAAATTTTTCTCCCGCTAAATATAGCGAGCAAACGTTTCTGCGGGAAATTTAATCCCGAAACTCAGCGGTGACGTATTCTCCGTTTACAATAGTTACCGGGACCGTAAGCATTTTTTAAGAGAAAAACTTTAGGTATTATAAATACAACTTTTCCCTGAAATTCAGAAAAAAAAAAACTCAAACTTTCATTTTAGAATTTTTTTCTGTCATAAATATTTCCAATAATCAGCCAGCGTTTCTTTCAGAGCCATGATATGACCCGCTAGAATAATCATGACGCCAACGTGTAAAGCCAGCTCGCAATTAAAAAGGGCGTTTCACTGTGCGAACAAATTGGCACGATTTCCAGTCTCGTGCGGCAAAAACCATGTGGACACAACACGCAATAGGCCATTTGCTATATTACCCAAGCATCAAGAAGAATGCCGGGGTCTGGTGTTCCACGCGCGCCTCACGCGCACGCCTTCCCCGCATAAAAGATTCGAAGTAAATAACCAAAATAAAGCGTTGACGAACGCGCGTGCACGATGCCATTTCTTTTAGGTATTCGCTTTAGAAAAGTTACTAGTGCTGAGCCCAGCACGTGCGGCGCGTGGAACACCAATCCCTGCATTCTCCTTGATGCTTGGGTAATGTAGCAACAGGCAAATTCAGCTATCCGTCCGTGTTTCTTTCTTCCTATTTTTTTTGTTTTGTTTATGCCGCACGAGCAGTGGTGTTTTTTGTTTAAATCGCGGGAAGTCAGCCCCATCTAAAGTCTCCGCTGTAGATGAGAAGCTAGTGCAGTACAGCTGGGCTCTTTAAAGCAAAGCTAAAGAGGTTATTGAAAAACAAACAAACGAGTTATAGGTGAATTCTAGAGTATTTTTTATCCTGTGAACCCGAACGTGACGTTCGTTTCCCCCGCAGATGTAACTAAACGCGAGAAAGCACGAAAACCCTCCGACCAGACGTTACTCCTACGCAGATCTTCGGGCCGCCAAGCGCGTTTTGCTCGTGCGGACAGCGCGTGCAATTGCAAGCTTGCTATACTTCGTCTCATCTTAGTATGGACTATTGTTAGCCGCGCGTGCTAAAAGCGCGAGCTAGTCGCTTTGAATGAAGCGCGGCGGCTGCACGAGCGCTCGTGCAGCATGTGCTCTAGTCAAGGCAGTCAAGGCTGGCCGTTCGCGCTAGCACAGCCTTCGCGGTTAGTCCATGCTAGTGTGGAGACGAAGTATAGGTAGATTCGCTCGCACGGACGGCAGTCGGGACGTCCTTTTTCTGACCTTTCTGAAGATAGCTAGAGTGCGCGCCCTAGCAAACATTTCATTAGAGATTTCTATATGACCAACTGAGATTTCCATATTACCGTTAGGTATTTCTGCTGGACCAATAGCGACTTCTAGTGGACGCATAGGAAATTTTATCGGACTCATTGAGATTTCTACTTGTCCAATAGAAATGTCTATTGGTCCTCTTCCGATTACTGCTTGTCCAATAAAAATGGGTAATGGTCCCATAGATACTTCTATTGGATCACTAGAAGATAAGCCAAGGTGAAAACTTCCAGCATGTGTGAAAATATTCTTTATGGTTGGTAAATGTATTATATCTAGAAATATTGTGTTTTGGCTTTAATTTTATCATTTTCTAGGGAACAGTTTTAATGCGGCGCACTCGTCACCGACTTTGATTGGGGTTCTCTACAATTTTAATAACTCTAGCTAAGGTTTGCGAGTCGAGTATCCTTCGAAATTCGGGCCACTTCCTATCGAATCTTATCTGAAGAAATTAAAAGAAATAAAAACACTGAATTAAATTTATAGATTGAAGCTCCAGAATAATTTAGGCATAAAAGATCGTAAGCTGTCTCTTCTTAATTAAAAATAAACTTCATGACCAAATGAGGAAATAATTTCAAGGTTAAAAATAACGTAAAAAAAATCGACTCTCCCAGCTCGCAACACCCAGGGGCAGACGCAGGTATTTTCAAAAGAGAGGGGGAAGGGGGTGTTGAATATATCATATGTTTAAACACCCCCCCCTTTTCCCGCGCCCTAAATTTTTAAACATGCGGAATTCAAGAGGGGGTCAGATAGTGATACAAAACTACCGATAAATTACCTATCGACAATATCGATAGTTTTTTTCTTCAAAATCATAGTGTCGCAGAACTATCGATAGTCGACTATCGATAGTTGTATCGAAAGTTTTACGATAGTCGAGTATCGATAGTGCTATCGATAGTTTTTCGATAGTCGACTTTCGATAGTACTATCGATAGTTCTTTTTTACTATCGATAATCAGATTTCTGGCGACTATCGATACTATCGATAGTTTTGCACCACTAGCAGCGGGTCCCTTTTTGCCTGCTTGTCTGCGAGGTTCAGGCAGATTTAGCTGGCTACCGCATAGTTTAGGTTTGCAACAGTAGGGTACTTTTGTGTTTCTTTTTCTGTTTTTTCCGCGGTAGAAAGGGTGACGACTCTTACAGAAGGCGCCAGCTAGTACCGCCGATGCTGGCGCCGTATGCTCCGCAATCTGCGTGCGCGCCGCGAAGTTTGGTGCGTGTTTCTGGTAGTATTCGCGTACGGAGCGAACACAGTTGCCGCACCGCCGCTCGCCTCCCTTCCTCCTCTCTTCGCCCAAACTCCCGTCTTCGTCATCACTGGAAAGCTGAACCAAAGTTGAGATGGTAAGTTCTTAGGCTATGTGTCATCCGAATATTTAACGAAAAATCTTTTCGGTCGGCATAATGTATTTAAAAATTTTGATTTGTACAAATGTCGGCTATGCGTGAAATATAAGGCTGAAACAAAAATGCAAAATCGTCATCTGGAAGATTTAGCCAAATTAACACAAAAAATATTCATGCCAAACTGGAATTACTGGACCGTGGGAACCTCTCTTTCAGTAGAACAAATTATGGCCATCAAGCTATTGCTTACAACCTTCCGACAATTCTCAATTAGCTTAGTGCTAATCATTTTGAACTCCATGGACTGTCGGTTGGCGCCTTACGGGAACTTATCACATCTACCCAACCAAAAGATATTTAAAAAAAATGTTTGTTTGTTTGCTTGTTTACATACATTATTCTTTCCGCGGTGATTTTTCAACAAGTTCCCTCCTGTTACTTGTATCATATATACAAAATAGACAAAGTGTTTTTCAAGTATCTACTGTGGTCAAAGTGTTTTTTTGTACGCTTTACTGTTGCTGCTGTAGCCTTTTTTTGTGGTTTGGGGCCAGTCGGTCTGTTTACACAGTTTTCTCCCCATCCCTCCACCAACATTGTATTTTTGTTTGGAATAAAGACATTATTATTATTATCTTAGGAAACATGAATGCACACTTAGAAGACTTCGACGTATATACAGATTCAACAGGGAGGATGCTACAAGAATTTTGCGATGCTCTTGGTCTAGTGCTTGTTAACACCCAAGTAAAATGCGACGGAAGAATAACGTGGGAGAGAAACAATTCACAATCGAGAATTGATTACTGTCTAATGTCTACCAACTTGTATAACGAATTAGGACACATTAAAATAAATGAGGAAGGCACAAAATTTTAGGAAGTGATCATAAGCGACTTAAAATAAAGGTTTGGTACATCAGAACCAGAGAGACAAATTCTTGAACGTTTATGTCAATCGACTTTAAACGACGCCCAACTACAGGAAGTATCAGAACGAATTGAGACTATAGTATCCAGACAACTGGAGAGAGAGAGAACATATGACGATTTAGTGAAGTTTTTTAAGAAAGAGTTAGAGATGTTCAAAATCAAAGAAAGGAGAAGGAAAACACACACCGAAAAGCTGGTGGGACATTGAAGTTAAGGCGGCCATAACAGGTCGACAAGAGGCTTGAAGGAAACACAGATGCACGAAGAGATGAGTGGACACACCCGCTGAGGTGGCATCAAAGTGGGATACATTTCAGGAAAGAAAAGAGGCATCTGCTCTAATCTAGGCCAAGATTGTTAGAGCTGGAGTGCAGTGAATATTGGAGGTAAACCAAAATAATAGAAATGCAACGAAGAAGTTCTGGGAACATATTGTCACGAATGACTAGGTGACGAAACAAAGAATAACTGAGGAAACTGAAACGTTTAACGGGGCGAACTTGTGAAAAAACAAAACAAAAAGGGAACAGAAGATAACAACAAAGCGTTGCGGGCGTCGAATTCGGCGTAAAAGCAAGATCGACCGCTGGGGCGAGACGGACTCCGGCTCGCCACGCGGAGCACCTTTTGTACCCGCGTGCGTCTCTGGAACATTCAGCCTAGAACGTTCGGCTTGTAGAACATTCGTAACTGGATCGGACGAGAACGTTCTGAAACTTACAAAAACGCCAATTAGAAAGAATAAATAAAAGAAGATTCCGCTCCCTGGAATCGAACCCGGATCCTTCGCGCGACAGCCAAGCACGCTAAACACTCGTCCACGCACGCTTTTTTTTCTTTATTGTGCACAATAGACTCAAACGACACATAACAAGCTGGGGCTAAAACACCACGTGCCTCATCTTAAGGCAGCAGTGATCATTAAAATTCTTTCATATCTAATAAAGCGTCTAATAGGCCCAATCCACACTGGCGGGATCTCACGTCTGTTCTAAAAACACTCTTTACCTGTAAAACAACTTCAACAAAAAACAAACGTGCCGACTTTGGCCTAATTTCGGCATGTCGCACTGCCATGCGTGATTTCCAAAAACTGTACAATTACAAGGCCATGAACAAGTCGTAAGGCACATTTTCTTCTTTCTCGACAGGAAGGAAACGAATGGTGTACTGGTCAATGCATAGATCTTTTCCCAGGGTCAGTTTTAGGACATCCCAAAAAAGACAGCGTCCCAGCAACGCAAGAACGCGTGCTCAATTGTTTTCGGCTGTTTGCACAGCAGGCAGTTTACGCCCCAGGGAACGTACATCCCACGCTCCTGGAGCCAGACCTTTAGTGGCAAGGTGGAAGTATAGAGACGGAAGAAAAACGATTTTACAGCCGGCGGTACACACATTTTCTTTACAGGCTTCAGTACATCTTGTCCAGGGCCTGCCATGTACGGCAGCCGGTAAAGCGGCACCGGGAAAAGTACGTCAAGAAGGTCGTGGGTCAATTTTCTACGCGTTACCGTTGACAAATATTCAAGAGAAAATCTCACAACCAAAAAAATTAACAGAGTCTACCACCTCCTTTATGAACCCAACCATCTTTGCAGGAGGACCCACCTCTGAAGACACGACAAAATATGGTAGGGCTTCAGCTAGGCGCGTTTGTTACATAACCTGCAACAGTGGGTTTCTTTGATCGCGTATAAAAAGAAAACGAGACACAGTTTTTTTAACAAAAAGATGGGCCAGCCCAACTCCTCCTTGGAAACACTGCGAAAAAGATTGTCGCGGCACATCGGTTCGCTCGCCTTCAACCACACAAACAGCGCAAAAACTCGATGTATCTTATGAATGCAGCTTCGCGTACACCACAATACTTGGAGCACATACTACAACTTGGCGGTTAAAAAGACATTACATACAGTTGCTCGAGTTAAAATCGACAAATTACGATTTGCCACATTCCTCTTTGTCTGGTGCAGATAAGGCTTCGGTAGGGTTTCTGGACCTTTCCGGTTGTTTTTCTTCGCTATGCAGCAGCCCTGCCATTCACTTTGACGTGGTCCCTTCTTTGCTAGTCTCTCTGAGCTTTTCGATGCTTGCGTAGCACAATCTGTCATGTTGGATATCTGCTGTGTAGCTTCATCGTCTTGTGGAACCTCGTCATCTTCATCAGCTGATGAGCTAACTTTCTCAGCATTGTTGTGGCCAGTATCATTACGACCTGAGCCACCATCATCACGTGGCCCGCTCCAGCTGTCTTCTACTTAAAACATAATTGTACTAGTATCGAGGTCGCCACATACTTTAACGTTGGTGCCTGGAGCCCGGGCGAGCTTGCGTGGCAAGGAATCTTCTTCAAAGGTGACGTCCCGACTCACAAAGAAGCGATCTTCTTTCTGGTTCCACAGTTTGTACCCTTCACTCCTTCTGGGTAGCGGACCAGTATGCACCCCTCTGCTTTCGGGTTCAACTTGCTTCCCTTGCATCGTCTGTTTCACACACTCCATGTTCTGCACCCGAACACTCTTAGGTGGTCCAGTTCATGGGCGTACCAACCGGGGGGCAAGGGCGGCGCTTGCCCCCCCCCCCCCAGTTCTCAAAGTGTGCGTGTGGGGGGGGGGGGGCAAGGCATGTGTTTTGCCCCCCCCCCCTGAAACAGCCGCCACTGGGCAAGGCATACACTGGCCGGTGGCGCCCAAGGGATTTGGCCAGGAAGTATTTGGAATTCGCTCTGTCAGCTCGTGCCGCCTAAGCAAATGATCCGGAAGGAGGCGGCTTGAGTTTCCATCGGAGGAGGAAATTCCCAACAAGTTATGAATTATCCTAGCGGCTCCGGATCGTCTGGACAGTCTGTGCAAAGGACCGTTGAAGAAACCAACTCGTCTCGACTTGCTGGCGGATTCGATGAATGCGTTTATCCCTCCGACAAGGTCAGCGCACACTTCTCCCGAATCTTGACGGCATCGGGGAATCACGCTTCCTTGACGCATGTACTTGTCTGCAACAGCGGAAAGCTAAAAAAACCGGCGATTTTGAGACTGTCTGGCGGCACCACATGGTGAGCAGATTGGGAATTATACTCGTAAGCGTTTGCACTGCGAAATTGTATCTAAACAAAAGGCGAAGCTGTTGTTTTTTTTTCGTTGAAAGGAACTCTTTTTCGATATCAGAGGAAGATTAGAGTACAAAGGCCTAACAATGGCAGCACCCCAGGGCCATCTGGATTCTCAAAAAGTTCATATTTTCGCAGATGTTCTGCTGCGAGATCATCTTAAAAAGGCGCAACGAGCTCCTTCGATATGTGCTCTGTGATGTTGACGTTGCCACTGTAGACATGTAATTAATCAGTGTCTATTTTGAGACACCGGGCTCTCCTAAAGTACTGCTTCTATATCCCGCTTCCATCCCGAGTCGCCTTCCACCAACGGTGTCAACTTCTCGCTCCCGACGTCTCGGTCATCCGGTCGACCCTGCTGTCTCGGAACCTGCTTGCTCCAAGTAAATGATGTTTATCATCTCGTTTAATGTAATACGTTTGAGGGCAGCTGATAACTACTAATATTTGTCTTTTCGTGATTTCTTTACCTTGCTTACGTTCTGTCCTCAGTAGGATAATATGGTTGTTTGAGCTCAAATGCCCCCCCCCCTCCCCTCTTTTCTTGCGATGAAGTGACGTTCGGTTCAACGCCACTTCGTGGAATGGCTTTCGAAGGAATGGTGTTCGATTAAATGTCCCGACAGACTCATTCACCTGCGTCAGCACCTGGGCATGATTGCTGGCATGTCACATTTCGTATTGTTTACTGCAGTTAGAGTTGGATGCAATAAAAGTCGGCCCGTGGAAATTATTATTATTTACCTTTCGCCCCTGCCTTGATAAAAGCAACAGCGAAGTTTGTAAATGTTGTCGTTTAGTTAGAACAATCAGAAGTTTGTTTTCCGAAATGAGAAGCTGTCGAGTGAGGCTCTCGCGAGAATGTACTTCTTGATAAAGTAGGGCTGGGCAATTAACCGATCGACCTTCGGATTATTTGATTAAAGCTTTGATTGCGATTAATATTTTAACCGATATAGCGGTTGACGTCCACTGAACAAGAGAAAATAAAAACAGAGAGCTTCCTTATGCTTTCTCGTTGCTGCCGAGCTCTCCCAAAACATGAGCTGCAACCTTCAACTCCATGGAAAGCACACAAACAACGCCATTAGTCAGTAGGGAGTTTTAGTGGACCGTGTTTCCCCCTTTGCTAAGCCTTCCGCTACGAAGAAACCGCCACTGCGCCTGCGTGCCGATGGCCTTGGTTCTTGAGTTCCTGGAAGCGGAGGGGCTTAGCGGAGGGAAACACGGTCCGCTAAAACTCCCTATGTTAACTTGGGACTGGGTTCAAAAACGAGACACAAGCTTGACCGAGGCTGCGCGACCTTGACAATGGATTCTGCTTCCCCAACGCTGCGATATCAAGAAGGAGAGGGAAGATTTCGGTGTTGTTTCGCCTCCGGTAGAGCTTCACCTCGACCAGAAAGTTCGACAAGGTTTTTATGCAGTTGTTGACCGGCTCATCAATGAAGTGCAACGACGGTTCACACAGGATGGTTCCGACATGCTCCTGAGGCTAGAACAAATCCTCGTCGTCTCAGCGAAAGGGAAAGCACCGTCTTCAGAAGGATTCAAAGAGCGCCTGGGGATTCACGCTTCATATTTTAGCCTGATGCTGATTCTGATCAGCCTATTCTAGCGACTTCGGAGAGATCATACAGCGGCCTCCGGCGCTTGAAGACACCACCGGTCGACGATGTCCCAGTCCCGACTTACTCATCTCATTCTCCTTCACCAAGAGAGAACTGCTGCGCTCGATCTAGTGCAAGTCATAAGGAAGTTCGTCTCCACAACCACAGAAAAACAAAAAAAGTCACATTTGGAAGCGTATAACATTCAGGGATCCCAAGCAATGCGAATACTATGTCTATTATGTTAATTTTTTTCGTTTGATGTTTTAGTTTATATTTCGGATCTTTGCATGCGCGGTGGATTTATATGAGCAATAAACTTGTGATTGTGCCTTTTCCGCCCTTGGAATTGTCTCTTGTTGTCTTTAATCACTAAACCCCTAAACCCCACAGACCAAAAAAAAATTGAGTGTGTGTTCTCCTGTTGTAGAATTTGAAGTGTGAAAGGCGCTGACTTGACGCGCAGCCGACGGACAAATGGAAGCGCTGCGCTCGCGCTCCAGATCGGCTAAAAAACAGCAATAAGGCAACCTAAGCCGCGTAGCAAGTGTTAATATGATCATCAGTAACATCAAGTTCTCTATTAAGCGCTAAGAATCCTAATGATTGCTCAAAAAAAATTCAAAAAATACCTCCGCAAAACGGATATCCCTACTTAACTTTACATCATTGGCTACGTTTACATGGATTCGCATCGACCAGTAGCGGCACCTCGTGACCTTTCGATTGTTTCCGGGGTCTCCGGTTTGCCTAGCGTGGCGGAAGTCGCAATTGAGCTCGCAGCGGCACCTCGGAGCAGCGAAAATGGCTGACAGTGCAGCGGCGCTGGCGCTCTGTTTGGTCTTTCAGCAACTTTATTTTGTTTCGCTGGTTGTCGCGTGTACAAACCTTTATTATACCATCTTCGTTGCCACATTTATTCAACATTAACACCGCTGCCGACGCATACGTAGCGGCATTACGCCGCTGCGTCCTTTCCTGACCAGTGGTTGGACCTCCCAAGAGCTGGCTGTCATTACACTACTACGTCATCTGGCGTAGTTGAGGTGTACGCCTGTGACGACTTACGCATTGTCTAGCGTTACGTCCGACGGAACCCAAGATAGGAATTAAGGTTACATCCGACGTAACTTTACCCCAAGGTTTCAAGTTACATCCGACGGAACTCGAAATGAAAATGAAAGTTACGTCCGACGGTAATGAAAGTTCAAGTTACATCCTGTTTAACTTACGCAACCTTATTGAATGTCAAGCTTTCCAGCCAATACATGACGTAAACACAAAAATATCGTGAATTACCACTACGTTACGTCCGATGCATCATTCGTCAATTTGTTAAAATCGCGACTCCATCTGTACCTTCAGGTACAGATGCCCGTCACATTATTGTTTTTTCTCCTTTTTTATTTTTTAAGAATTTTTTTTTCTGTTTAAGACGATTTTTTGTGACGCTTTCTGAGCGCTCGCGGACGTTCGAAGCAATTATTAAGAGAAATAGAATGGTAATGTGATAAGCAGGGTTCGTTGCGCTGCCGGCGCGAGTCCAGTAATGAGCTAACACTCATTTCACTTAGTGCAAGGAATGTCTCCGTCTCCTTGTGAGTGAAAACCACACGAGGAAATTTGCCGCCACCTGAGTTTGCTGCCGCCACCGGTCGTCCAGGCCGTCCGCATCCGCTACCGGCATGCAACGCAACGTTCCCTTGATCTCTCGCTCGAGCGCTCGATTCGATCCGCTAGCGGCTAGCGTATACATGGAGAGCCTCGATTCGGATTGACCATCTCAAACCACCCCGTCCCAGCGAATCGGATCGGATCGGATCCAAACCGAGCCGTTTACATGGAACGTTTCGATTCGTTAACTGGATCCGATGCGCTGCTGTCGCATCCATGTAAACGTACGTGCAGTGTAAAAGTTTGTCTTCACTTCATAGAAACCAAGGGCACCGCCCCGGCCCGGGGGGGAGGGAGGGGGGTTTGATTCGCCCCCCCACTCAAAAACAAGTTGGTACGCCACTGGTCCAGTTTCACTTCTCCCCTGTCCACAGAGCTTCTGGCTCTGTGGACAGGGGAGAATGGAATCTTCATTGTCAATTCGAGTCACGTCAGAAACAACCGCCCATCGAAAGCAGTCGAAGGAGAGTCTCCTTCGACTGCTTTCGATGGGTGGTTGTTTCTGACGTGACTCACAGTGACAATGGCGTCAGCCCAAAGTTCTTTGGTGATACCAGACTCAATGAGGAGACACATTAGTCACGTCAGGAAGAGTTTGGTTCATTCCCTCGGTAACCCCATTCTGCTCAGGTGTGCCAGGAATGGTCAGCTGATGCCTTATGCCATGCTTGGCCAGGTACTCGTCAAACATCTTTGCTTGTGTACTTTCTGCCATTGTCACTACACAAGGTCTTCACCTTCGTGTTGTGGAGATTCTCGACCATTCGTCTGTACTGGTCGAATCTGTCCACCACTTCATTTTTCGTCTTCATTGGGTACACTACAGTGAATCTGGAGTAGTCATCAATGAATTTAACAGAGTAGTTTAACCCTACCTTCGAGGCAGGTGTGATATTTCCGACCACACCCGAGTGCTTTTCTTCAATTTGCCGAGTGCACATGTCGAACACTTTACATCTTGACTTCTTCTCCCACTTTGGCGAAGGTTTTCGACAGCTTCCTTTGGGGAGATGGCCAAGTTGTCGATGCCACAAGGTAACGTCTGTCGCTTTTGCTAACTTCAACGTTGCAAGCGACTCACTCACAGTGTAAAATTTACCATCACGCTTTGCTGTGAGAATTAGGTCACCATTTGCTTCAATCACTTTAGCTGTTCCGTTGCTGAAAGTCACGCTCAGTCCCCATTCCTAAACCTTCCCAACTGAGAAAAGGTTACCGTCTAAGCTTGGTACGTAGAAGACATCTCTAAGCTTGGTACGTAGAAGACATCTCTAAACTCGATGGCACTGCCACCACAGTCTTTCGAAAGTTCAATCTCTGCCTGTCCTCTCCCAACAACCTCCATCACCTCCTTATCTGCTACGTCAAGAGACGAAGAGCAGGGCTTGAAAGTGGTGAATTTGGCTCTGTTTGACGTCATGTGGTCAGTTGCTCCACTGTCAAGGCACCAGGTATGTGATTTTGAGGAACTCCCACCTCTGGTACAGAGCGCCTTCTTCGGTTTACTGGAATTGCTTCTTCGCTGTGAGCGATGCCGCTCACAGAGAAGAAGATTCTCCTTGCATTCTCTGGCAATGTGTCCAAAAATGTGCCTCCTCCTCGATCCTTGTGGCATCAAAGTTTTCTCAGGCGTCGTACAGTGAAATCCACAGGCGGTCCTTTAGTTCCGCCGCGTACCTAGAGAGTGTGCGGCCTTGTACTCTTTCGCTGTTCCGTAGCTCGTCCTCCAGAGAAGACGGCAGCTTTTTTAAGATTCAGAAATGCTGGCGTGAACCCAGTCGATCGGTTGAGAGTCGTTCGAATGGCAGAACCCATCTCGGCGAGGTATTCATCCCAGTCCCGGTGTCTCTCTGTTGGTGCGATCAGCATGCCCTTCATGTTCCGCTTCACTCTATCAGTTATGTTGTTGTCCTCTTGTGCTTTATGTTCAGCGCCAAGCAGGGGTCTACAAACACTTTACTACGTAAAGTAACTAGCGGTATCGCTAACAAGACACTTGGGCTCACCGAAGTGCAGGAAAGTGTCCAACAACGTTTTTTCCGGATCCGCTTCGAAAATAACTTTCTCAAAGGGTACAACTCTGCCCACTTCGAGAATGATCGGTGATGACAAGTACTAACGAAAAAATTGTCAAAGTGCTGGCGAGCTGATGCATGTTGATCATTCTCAAGTTGCAGGCGAGCTGGTACATGTTGATCATGCATCCGCTTGCAGTTTGAGACGTTTGTCTGTCCCCTTATTTCTGTGTCTTGCTACACTGTTTCTTTAAATTTTCCTTCCCAGTCTCAGGTTTTTAACATCATGATAAACAAATACTGATTTCTCCGGAGACTCCTTAGGAGTGGACCAACGATGTCGCAAACGACGATCTCCCACGGGTAGTAAGGAGTTTTCGTAGATTGTTTTCCCTGCTCCGCTACGCTCTCCGGAACGAAGACGCCACTACTGCGCATGCGCGGTGCTAGCCTTGCCTGCAGAGTCCCGGATCTCGTATCAGGGTGCGGATAACTTTGCAGGAGAGCGGAAACGATCTACGAAAATTTCCCAGTGACTCTCTACCGGCTGCATCACTCCCGGAGGCTTTCCCGGAGGCTTTCCGCCTCTCGGCTTTGCTTTCTGGCACACTGGACAGCTACGAGTGTACCAGAGTCCGCCCTGTCTCATCCCTGGCCAGGTCGCGAGGCGGGATATCATTTGAAAAGTTTCTCTACCGCTTCCATGACCTGTCAGTGCCGAGTCGTGAAAGTACTCGATAAACCTCCTCCGGAGCTTCTTTGGAAGCTGCGGAGGACAATAATCAGTGTGTAGAAGCACAACGCGAATATAATGGCGTCAGTTCCCGATAGGGCCGTAAGCCAGACAAGCAGCCAGCCAGCAAGCCAAATTTCTCGAGGCGGCATCTGTGTACGCGAGAAACATTGGCGCGCTTTTACCCGCCGGCGAGGCACAGATTTGTGACATGTAGGGCTGGGCGTCGATTAAAAATTTTAACCCGATTAATCGCCACCCTTTAATCGATTAATTAATCTATTAATCGGTTGCGTTAATTTTTTTAAATAATATATTAAAAATAATGCCACAACTCGTCTTGTTTTTGAAGACTTATTTTACTCTCTGTTACACGGCGCAAAGGACATTTAGAATTGAGGATACATAGTGTTCAACGATTCAAAGACTCACATATTTTTGCTCCAGCTCCGAAGACAAAAAGTTTGTCCACATTCTCTGACAGGAAGACAAGAAATCAGAGCTTGGGCGATGCTTTCTTCTTTTTCAGAGAAAGGAACCTTGATGAGAAGGTGTTGACTGTTGTCTGCGTTTTGGCGGATGGTCCTTGCTGCAGCTACATGGGTGCTTCGCTTGTAGGCGATACTGAAGCGAACTTACGCTTCCACTGTACGAAAACGGCTTTTTGCAGATGATGCAGTGGACTTCCTTCGAGTTAAAAACTTCACCGCTGGAGTTTACTTCAAACCCAAACTTTCCAGCGAGGTTGCCTTTCATACTCGTGAACTCGTCCGTTTTTACGTGCCGAATACTGGAACAAGTAACCATGGCGTTGTTAGCTTCCCAGCTTGTTTTTCTGCTTGTTTGTCTTGCCTGGGCAGGATGCTTAATAGATCCTCAAGACGTGAAGTTTCGCGGTCGCGCGGGGATCAATTGCGGGCCCGGCTTGCTCGTCTGGCCTCGGCAGAACTGTAATGTATATCCTCGAACACGTGACGCTTCGCGAGCGCGAGAATTGAACCTTGCTCATAGCACCTGGCTGGGAACGGACTTCTTTTGAGCACCAATTAAAAAACCGATTAACCGGTTAAAAAATTTGATCGCGATTAAAGCCTTAATCAATTAATCGGAAGGTTAATCGATCAATTGCCCAGCCCTAGTGACATGCCACGAAAAATGTCCATCAGGGGGCCCCGGATTCCCCCCATAGGTTTACTCAGTGAGGAAGCAACTATACGCGCCCGGGAGAGCGCGTCCGCGACATTGTTCGTCGAGCCCTTTCAGTATTCAACTGTGTAGGAGTAACGCTGCTGTGTTCGAGCCAGCGAGCCAGCCTTCCCGACGGAAGGCTGGCTCGCTGGCATTACATCTGATTTTTTCTGCCCTATGAATTTAGAGGACTTGCGCTCTACACTCTACAGCATTGAGCCTGATAGGTCACCAGCTGTAGAGGGCTGGATGTCTTCAATGAAACTTCGAATATCTAAAACATGTAATCAATTCTATGCTTAACGGTTTTATTGAGTTGGGCGTTATTTCTGACGAGCTTAAAACTGCTATTGTAAGGCCGACCTTCAAGGGTGGGGATTCCAAAAAGGTAGAAAAGTTTCGACCGATTTGTATTTTGCCTGTGCTTAAGCATATTTATCGAAAAACACATTTTTTTTTACATCAAGACCAGTTTCATCGACTAGTGTTTGCTTTTATCATCTAGACCAGGGGTCTCAAACACGCAGACCGCGACCCGCTGGGACGCGGCCCGCAGCCTATCGGCTACGAGTCCCGATTTCCATGTCTCGAGCGCAATTGCATGCATGGTTTCATCTCGCCGATTCATTTTCACTCGAAAAGAAGCTCTAATTCTTTAACCTATTCACACAGCTTATACTTATCTGTCTTCATTTTCCCTTTGTTTCGCTTTATTTTTTGCTTCCCAGTTTTTTGTAATATACAACAAATCCGCTACTATACTTCGTTTCACTTGATCTGCGAGCGCAGCCAAAGCTATAGAAGCGCGAGACCAGCGCTTTTTGCGTTTCTGCCCAGCTCGCGCGCTCGAGCAAAGCCTGAAGGCACGGAGCTTTCATGCTCGCGCTTCCAGCTTTGCCTTCGCTCGCACATAGGGTGACACGAAGTATAGGCTGCAAGCGCGAGCTCTTCTTTGAGGAATGCATCTCGGCTGCTCGAACTCTCGATCAGCCGGAGCAACTGCCAAAGTTAAAACTACAAACACGGTATTCCCGCCTGCAAAAAAAAAAATATATATATATTATTAAACGACAAGTGTTTGTTTAGAGTGTTGTAATGAAAATCGTCAGAAAAGCAAGAACTGTCAAATTAACTGATTTGACAGCAAGTTGGCGAGGCGGTGTCATTTCACTTAAATTTTTTTTTTCACATCAGTTCAGGGCCCAAAGTAGTCGTAAAAAATTCAAATCTAAATATGTCACTGGCAAATTTTCGAGTTTACAAAAAGCATGGAGCACGAGGTCTCTTCGAAATGTTTTGAACCCCTTCCCCTCCCCCCACACAGACACACGCGTCTTAGGTTGGCCCTCGACCTTTCCGGTGTGGGCTCTCTGGCCTCACACTCAAATGAGTTTGAGACCACTGATCTCTTACATACTTACGGGTTCATTTCACGAAGCACTAGTACGCAGCTGCTTTTAGATGATGTAGCTGATGAAGTGTACTCTGCTTTTGAAGGGAAAAGATTTTCTTGTGCCGTTTTCATAGATGTCAGTAAAGCCTTCGACACGGTCAATGATGCGATAATGTTAAAGAAGCTTTGTAGATTTGGTTTGCGTGGCCCATTTCACTCGTTCTTGTCAAATCTGTTGAATAAAATGAACCAATTGGTTTTTGTAGATGAGGTCCGGAGCTCAGCGCAATTTTTCCAAACCGGTGTCCCACAGGGGTCAGTGATATCTTCATTACTTTTAATATTTTTTAGTGACTTAGCATTTGTTGTTTCGGGATGTAGCGTTTATCAGTACACCGACAACCCCTCGCTTGTTTCATGCCATGTCAATTGTAATGAGGCTGTCCACGCTCTGCAGTCCACTGTCCGAACGTTATGGACTGGTATGCGGCCAACCGTATTAAAGTTAATCTTTGAAAACTAAACACTACTGTTTCCGAAATTCCTTAAAACCTGGTTTTTCTAGTATTTGCGTTTCTACGCAGTTCTGCCTTTAAACACTGTGGTTGTACACCTGTTCCCTGTGTTGACTCATATGGGCCTCCTTTTCAATTATGACATGTCCTGGAATAAGCACATGGCTCATATATGTAGCGTGCTAAGGAAAGTTTCATGAATGCTGTATGGCGTGAGAGTGTTTGTTACACTGAATGTAAGAAAATGATTTTTCACGCACTTGAATACAGTGTATTACGATATGGCGTGACACTCCTTGACCACTGCACAGATGCATGGCACACTAAAGTAGATAATCTTTTCAAATGAATTTTGCGGAGCGTCGCGTATAACTCTGTTGTCTCGTCCAGCGAAGACTTGTTTACTCATTTGCAGATGCCGAGACTACGCGCTATATACTAAAGCTGTTGTGCTCCACCACTTTAGAAGTAAGAACTTTAAGATGCTCTATTTGCGACTCCAGCGAAATTGAGGCCGCGTAGCGGTGACGTGCCGAGACTGTCAAAGCAGGTTCTATCGCGCTCGGGGCAGCTGTTTTCATTAGGGTTGGCGACATTTCGCCACTTCGCGAGTCTTCCGATCTATTAAATATCGTTATCGCGGTGCCGGCACCCCGAGCGAAGCAGGATGAGCCGAGTGGGTCAAAACGGTTTTGTTCCGTCCCTTGTTTCTAATCATCGAGATGGAAAGATCGCGCGATCTCCTATCACAAGTTCCCTGACAGCCGGAGCCCGCGTATGAACATGGGGATCCACAAGTTACGGACCCGTTCCATGGTGGTGTGCTCCAGACACGTCAAGGAAGATGACTTCTTTTTCCCTGAGTGAGAGTCTTACTTTTATGTTGTTGCTTTAATCGTGCGATTGTCGAAGAGAGCCGGGCCCCGAGTCAGTCAATGTTAACAATCCGCCTCCGACTGACGAGATAGAAAGGTAATTTGCAGCCAAATAACCCGACATAAAATATAATCTATTCGCAACTAGCCCGCTACCCAAATACCTGTGCGGCTGGTGAAATAGCAGGACGAGAAGCGATCGAGACATAGATGCGCTCGTGAGCGATACTCCGTCACAAAATTGATAGCGATCAGAGGACGGGCTTGAAAATGGGGCGTCCGCCTGAAACATTTCGGGCGGCCTGAGATGCAGTTTGCTTTTCTGAGTAACGTGCATGTAACAAAATCACTCCTTTTGAAGCTTTTCCTTTCAAAGGCATTCAGTCCTGAAACATGGGTATGATGAATGCATCGTCCAAATACAGTTACCTGCAAAGTTACATCAGTCTATTACGCTGATCAATGTTATTAATTTTGTGATAGGGCCGCGGGAGTAGGGAATTTCTGAGCCACTGAGCCTAAGCGGCAAATGGATTTGCGTACTTCAAGTGAACCCTACACTTGGTGTTTCTGTCGGAAACCCTGGCTAACGCAGAGCGTTTCAGCGCAGGTGTGCCATGTAAAATCCGGAGGCTAAAGAAAACTACAGACCCGAGTGCAAATCTGCCAAAATCGTCACCCTTTGATGCCGGCAAGGCTTCCCGCCAGGAACAGCTGAATCTATCCAGGTTGTAAAGTCTCGCCCCACGGCCTCTTCTCTCGAGCTTGGTGAGTGTTGAAGAGAGTAATTGATAACCCCCTGAGGTTGGTAAAACTATCACAAGATATTCCATATGTGTATTGGCCTGAAACATTCACGAACGCTGGTGCACAGTGTCCTATGAAAAAGGGTGAGGGAATGTAGGTAAGGGAAAATGTTTGTGTGCCCCACCCCTCTTCACCTACCTAACACTTCCAACTTCAATCTGGCTGTATTTTGTCTCGCTGGATCCTGTTTTTCTAGTGCAGACTAACAGTTCCTTTTATTAAACGCCTTTTCGGTTCCAGTTCTTTCAATCAGACAAACCTTTGTCTTCCGTATAAACAATATTTGTAATGTGGACCGCCTTCTTCATGTGACCCTGTTTAGAAAACAACAAACCACGGTGATGGTTACACTGGAGATGAACGAGCTAATCTGCTGATGTGTCATCAAGGAGATGAAAGCTACATTTTCATATGCTTTTTTAACGGGTGATAAACAGCGCAGGGACGCGGACAGTTTAGAAGACGGAAGACAAACACGGCGCTGACCTACAACTGAGGTTTAACGGGCCTGACAACGCGTAGAAATACAAACTTTGCCCGAACAAAAAGCAAACAAGAGAAACAACACATTAAGGGGGACGACACGTGTTCTTAGAGTCATCTGCATGCACAGCTGTTTTCTGATCTACAAAGAAACACGTTCTCCTTTATCGACAAGGCAAGTGACGGCCCTAGCAGCACAGATGTCCTATACACATCCACAGAACATCCCTGGAACGTCTGGACATCCTGAGGATATCCGGAGGACCATGTCTGCTGCTTTGGGGGGGGGGGGGGCACTAACACATTTTGACCCCGGTTGTCCCATAGTGCGCGCTTCTGTAATCTCCCGCGTGAGGTTGTCCCTTTGTCAACTGATGACCGTGCATCTTTTAAATGCTGGAGTACATCCGCAGTCGCGGAAGTGCGCACCAAGATGTCCCGACATAATCTGTGACACGATGTACCGGTGCCCTCTTAACCGGTCATTAAGACAGCGTCCTGTCTGCCCTATGTATCTGCGGCCGCACGAGAGAGGGATATAATACACCACTTCCATAACGGATGATACAAACTGGTTTTGTTTCTTAGTGCATACTCGTTTTTCCTTTACATCAGAATTCACTTTTTGCACATCCTAGAAAGTTTGTCCGGAGCCGAGAAGACCACACGAACAGCAACTCGACGTCCTACTTTCTTCAGATTATGAGAAACGTTGTGTAGGTACGGTAGTACTGTGATATTCCTGTTTTTCTCTGGTAGCTTTCTCGTTGCTCTCGTTGCATCTTCTCTTCAGTAGAGTCTATGCGACCGTAGTCTGGAGGTGCGATGGGTAGCCTACGGCACAAGTCTTAAGGGACACTGACACCCCTAAAAACTGTTTTTTTTTCATTTTTTGCCAGGCGATTCATTATGGTGTCGGAAGACTACACAATTAATATTTTGCAACACAGTTACGTATACTTTTAATAAAGCCAAAAAACGCAACTGCTCGAAACCGAAACCGAAACCCGCGCACGGAGGTCGGAGGAGTGAAGAGGGTGGTGAAAGATACGTAACTACATCCGATCGTGCTTTTTTTTTTCTTCTGTGTGCCGCAGACGACATGTGTGGCGGTGTGGCGGGGAACCGTTTGCCGTGCGACTCCTGTGCAGTTAGGTTTGTTCCGCTCGCTGTTCTGCGGTTCAAGATGAGTTGTTTTTGTACATTAAAGAGTTGGAGATGAGTAGTGAGTGCCCGTGGTGAATTTCCGCGATCGGCTCCGAAAAGAATACCCTCAAGATGTTGCGTGAGGAGATGCCTCACATGTCTTGCGTCCGAAAAAAGTGCCATTGTGCATCAGAGGCTGCACAAGTTTCCGAAAGATCAATGGGATCGGGACCAATAGCTGGCTGCAATTCCGGTAGAACATTTACGGACACCTTGGAAAGCGGACGCTACCCGATTTATATGTAGGGTGACCCGACATCGCGTTTTGGCCGGGACAGTCCTGTTTTTGAGGTCCGCTTCTGCCGTCCCGTCTTTTTTTCCCAATAAAGAATCATGTCCCATTTTCGCAGGAGTACATAGTTTTGAAATTAGCACCAAGCGAGTTGAAACACTTGTTACAATAATATTTTACAAAAATAACCGTAGGTACTTTAAAACATATATCCAGAGAGTAAAATTTATAAATGTTCTTGCCCACAAACACTTTTTCTCTCGAAGAAACGCACGTGTGTGTTTCTTCGTCATTTTCAGTAGTTATTGCATTACATTTTTTCTCCCAACACTGGGTACTGGGCACCATGGCTTGGTACACAGCACAGCTTGATATTGTATACTATTTGGAAAGCCAGGTTTAACTCTACACGTACTTGTTTTACAAGTCGGTTCTTATAATTTTTGCGGGAATACACTGGGGGCAGCCTTTCCTGATATTGTTGCCGAATACAGATTCAATAGCAATGATCACACCATAAAGCTCTGCAGTAAAAACGCTGGCAACAGAGTCAAGCCGTCTGGTTTCAAAAAGTGCTCTGAATATGCTGCCGAACCGACAGAATGTATAGAGTTTTTGCCCAATTGGTGAAGAACTGTGCAGAGTCTTTATACTTAGCTTGCGAGGTCACAAACTCTTGCTAAATAACTAGTGACACAACAGATCACTCATTGTATTTGGCCAGCGACCAGTCACAGGTATAGTGCACCACCTTCCAAGGAGCAACGCTTCGAACTCTCGTCATCAAGCTAGGCTCAGGAAGTGCAAGCTGCAGGGATGCAGCTTGCACTTCTAGTGACAGCCACCGACGTAGAGAAAGCTGACAAATGCACCAAGCATTCAGCCGATAAGTGCCTCAGCAGTTCATAATGAATCCAATCTGGCACCATGTGCTGACTGCTTCCTTACTGCAAGGGCCATTTCAAGCTCACACATTGTGAACGGCCGATTGTAACTAGTATCACTTTCCAGAAAAATTAATTGGCTGTTTTTCCGCCAAGGAACATAATTTTTTTTCTTTGCCCGAGATTGAGGCAGGAAAAGAGGAAAGTTTCAAAGTAAAAGAAAAATGAACAGTCGAGGACACGTCTCTATAAATATTTAATTCAATGCTTCCAGATTGTCAGATAATCCCTCCCGAAAAGAACAGATCAAAATGTCATCGACATATCTTTTCACAAAACAAGACTCCGACGTCGACTCCTGCAACCTATCAGATACAATACAATCCAAAGAATTTAGGTAAATTTCCGATAACGCAGGTGCTACACTCGACCCAATGCATACTCCCTCTTTCTGTAAATACTTTTTCCCTTCATACTCTACTATCGTTGACTGCAAGTAGTAATCAAGAATGGCAAGAAAACTGTCCACCGAAATGCCTGACCGCGATTGGAACCTTACCAAATTCATTTCAAGCACCCCTTTTACCCTTTCCAACATCCGACTCCTCTCTAATGAGTAATAAAGATCCTTGATGTCCATTGACAACACTTCTCCTTCCTTTCCATGATGATCTTCAAGTATCGTGATCAACTCACTCGAATTTCTCAGTGACAAAGACTTATCTAGAATTGCATGTTTTAAACCTTTTTGAAGAAACACGGAGACTACCTTCTGCCAAGTCCCATTCTCATTGATCACCACTCTAAGTGGCATCTCCGGTTTATGATCCTTAATGAAGAATTTTACGCTCAAAGCTGACTTCGACAAATTCAACATGGTCTTTGCTACATCATCAAATTCGTCCTCTTCCAAAATCGAAACTATATTTTTCTTTAGCTTTCCGATGTTTTCACCCCATTCATGAAACAAAGATTCCATCGCATCACCTGTTTTCGTTTGAAATGCCGATTTTGAAAGAACCGCGAATCTAACGGATTTATTCGTTTGTAGCAATTGTAATGAACGATACTCTAACTCCTTTCTAACCGAGTTGACGACACGAAAATTCCTTCTCTCATTTGGGTATTCATTCCCCATTACGTTTTCCATTCTGCCAACAGCCTGTTCAATAAACACCGCTTTTTCTTCATGCCTGACCGCTCTCGCAACTGACTGTATGGATGAAAATACATCCACCCTTGACGGTTTTATATCAATACAAAATTTCGGTCCCTTTTCCAACACTTCTTGCGTCTTCCCTGACAACATTACACCAGCCGGGTTGATAACAAAACCTCCACACATCCAATCGACAAAACTACAAAACTGTGACTCTCTAGCCCTTCCCTGCTGAGATTTCATCTTAATGCTATCCAGAACATGCCTTCGTTTGACATACCACATACGGTCGAAAATTGTCCTCCTGATGCTGTTCCAAAAGATGTAGTCTCTGTGCCGCTTGAAATCACTTCCCACCAGGATCTCCCAAAGTCTTTCGGAAGCGCCGCTTATTTCTTTGATCGGGTGACTTGAGGCTTCTCTGTACGCCTTGAGGATCCTCTTCTTGCCGCTCCAATGGCCCCCCGATGCCGACAGATGCTTGAATGCAGCTGGGTCTACTTTGAAACTTCCCTCTTTTCCTACCTCAGTCTCGGGCTAAGAACAAAATGGATAACATCCACCAGCTCGCCTGCGCACTCACTGCATTATCAAGAACCAGAAGTTTTTTTTTTAATTTAGCTTAGATTTACCTAATTTGAAGAACTGGAGACTTCTCAAAGATGACTAGCAAGAATTTCAGCCTGGCCTTTTAGTGACGGCGATGGTGAAAGCAACAGGGCAACGCCAAAGGAGTGGTAGGTACACCGAATTTTTCTAACGCGATGCCATACCTCTTTGGCAGGAACCAAACTGTCTAGAGAATACCGATATTTCACCCATGAGTTTCTCTTGGCTTGTTTTCGTGTCCAACGAGCTTCTGCTTTAAACTGTTTGAATATGATTTTTCTTCTCAACAGTCGGGTACCGCCGAAACCTTTCCCAAGCCTTTTTCTAAGCTTTCATGGTGGTCGTAAAGTCCTTGTTTCACGAAAGCTGGCTTATGTTCGGAATATTACTTGAAGTTCGGGGAACTGACACAGAAGCTGCATTTATAATTTTTTCACTAAGGTAAAGAGTCGCCTTCTCAGGCGCCCTTTACCTTACCGCTAAAAAACGGTAAGATCGACCACTGCCTCCAGAGAAAATAAAATTCAGCCGGCTTTATCTAAATTCCACATGGGAACACAAGCTCAAAAAGAAGGAAGTGATACTGAACCTTCTAAAATGACCGAGAAATGGTCACTATCAAAATTATTTTCTAAAACCTTCCAAGAAAAGCAAGGAAGTCAAGTAGGTGATTGTATGGAGAGTTCAATGGGAGTAAAAGTAATATGAGATGCACTAAAAAAGTTGGTAATACCTTGTTTAAGTGCAACCTCATATTACTTGTAAAAAGCGTTCTATGACTCCGCCACGGGAGCCTTGACGAGCACTGCCCCACATGAGGTGGTGTGCACTAAAATTTCCTAATATCAAAAAAGTGGGTGGAAGTTGGCCCGCAAGTTCTTGCAGGTCATGTAAATGCAGTGAAAGGTTTGGTGGAAGGTAAGTTGAAACAAGTGGAATTAGGTGGTCAAGGAGAACACGAACCGCCACTGCCTCTAAACGGGTAGCGACAGGAACAGGAGCACCGGCAATACCACTCTGCACAACCACAGCTACTTCACTGGAAGAGCTGTTGCAAGACACACGGTCCTTTCTAAAAACGTTATGTCGTCGTATTACCTGTGTATAAGTTTCATTAGGATGAGTCTCCTGTAAACAGATGGCAACAGGTTGGAGCTTATTAAGAAAAACGTTAACATCATCGATATCACGATAAAGACCATGGCAGTTTTATTGCTTAATACCTATATTCTAATAATTTAAGCAAAATGCTTTATAACATAAAAAGTGTATTAAAAGATATGTTCCTCGGGGCTTAAAATCTATTTTCACGCGCGGCGCACTGTGTTTTTTTAGAGGGGTCTTTCTGCCTCCAAGTAGTGTCACTGGAGGTCAGAAGTGGTGGACTCTGATCTTGAGAGGAGAGCCTCATCGTCAGATCTAAGCCCACTCTCGTTCATAGGCTCTTCTGTAGCCGTCGGCAGCTGGCCTTAAAGGTCGACTGCCTCGGCGCTTTCCTCGGCTTCCTCTGGGGGCAGAGGTGCAGGGAGGTAGGCCCCGGCCCAGAGAGGCTGAAGCAGCTGGTTGAGCAGGGGATGCCATCTCCTGTTCTGGGGTGGATGCTGGCAAAGCAGGTCCCAGGGGTCGGGAGGGGACCGGGACGGGAGATGCAGGTCGTCCGGAGACGTCTGTGTTCCCATCGAAACTACTGACCGCGCTGGTCCCCTGCGCACGGCCTGGGCTCGAGAGCATTTTGATACAAAGGCGAAACGCTTCTTAGCCTCAATGTAGGTGATGTTCTCGGTAACTTTCAAATTTAGTGCAACTATATCTTTTCTTTCAACGGAGAACGAGATTGGGAATATGCCGGATGCTGGCCATTATAGTTTGCACACTGAGGCTTATTATCGCACACGCTAGATAACTTTGCACAAGTGTCCCTTCCCCGACAGTTCCGTGAGCCATGGCCGAAACGCTGGCACCTGAAGCACTGTTGAGGTTTCGGCACAAAAGGTGGGACCAGGCACTGAAGGTAGCCTGCATTTCCAGTCTGCGGTAGAGTGGTCAAATCGAAAGTCAAAATAATGTGTTTTGTCTTCCTTTCCATGCCGTCATTGCGGATGGCGAGCCGTCGTGCAGCTAGAACTTCTTGACTAGAGAGGCCCTGAACAATCTCTGACTAAGATGAGTCAAGTAAGTCATCATCGGAAATTACCCCTTGAACACTGTTCAAGAAGAGTGGCTGTTCGGGCTTGTTGGCTTTTTATTTCATAAAAATACGCCTCGTTTGTGTCCTGTCCTCCCTTCGTCCTCGTCTTTGCAGCGCACGCGTAAGTGTTATGGAACACAGTTCAGTTTTCGGCGAGGACTGACGCTTAGTTTGTAGTTGGAGACGCAACTGAGTTTTAGAAGGACATTACTTTGCTGACTTGTGTTGACCTCGACAAGGAAATCATCGGATTCCATCTTCTTTGTACTACAATTGGCGCCAATAACACCCTCAAGAACTTTAGAGACAAAAAATGAAAAAATTCTGCCAAGTGGCTTGTCACCCTCCGAGTGCAATACGAGAAACTTCGGAAATTTCTACACTTCAAAAGATTGTTTCACTGTGTCAAGTGCTTCGGTGCGGACCCTTTTCAGAGGCCGATCAAGAAATGATTTGTTGCGCTGACCCATAAAAGATAAGAGGAAAGTTCGGCACCTGGGCGCACCGCCCACCACGGAGCCCTTCAAGGGGTAGGTAATGTGCCATACCAAGAAAGGATTAGCTGACACAATTACTCTACTAGTGCTGCCTAGCCACTATACCATAGTGTGGTTGCAAGGACAGGTCCTGTTTCCACTCAAGGTTGGCCCTTGCTGCCTAAGAAGGTGAAAAGGAAGGATGAGAATGTAAAAGGAAAGAGAAAGACGTGGGAGGCAAAGTGAAAGAAGGAATAATAGGGTTGAAGAGGCGACTGGCTGAATCATCCTGGTCGGTCCAAGCCGGAACACCTGTCTACGAGAAGCAGGGGCCCAACGGGTATATTGCCTCGCCCGGAGGGGGGGGGGGTTCCCGAAGAGTCTTAACGTACCCCGGGCTCAGCTCAACCACCAGGATCCCCTTTTCCTCGGACACAGGTTAAGCCATGCACAGCCAGGTGTGGGTGGACGAACCCACATGGCTCGGGGTACGTAGTGACGCCACTCACTAAGCACCTACTAAGCAGGTGCCCCCTGCGTGCGTGTACGGTGGCCCACGTGACTGGAGTCCGTGGTGACGCTACTCACCAAGCACCTAGCACCTAAGGTGCAGACGCCCCCTGCGGGGTCAAATCTCAGAGCCTGCAACAGCTTCCAGCAGCTTGGCGGTGACTCCTTCACAGGAACTGTGAACAAGTCACCGCCTAGTCACTGCCACTCATTCAACCCCTATTAAAGCAGGTGCCCCTGCGTGTGGGTATGGGGGCCCACGTGGCAGGGGTCTGTGGTGACGTCACTCACCAAGAACCTAACACCTAAGTTCCAGGTGCCCCTGTGGGGAGTCAGAAATCCGTCCACCCTTGAAACACGACGAATTATGTCGCCACACACCAACCGTTCTTTTTCAGACAACAGCAAAATTATTGGCAATTTTCTGCATCTTTTGTCTCATTTCACAACTTCATGCCCTGGCTGACATAAGCTGGCAGTATTTAACCATATCGTGCACACATCAAGCATAGCTGTTTTCACAGCTTTACGTTGTGGTCACTAGTCGGAAAACTAAGCAGCAAATAGCTAGTAGGTTGATTGCACATTTGATAACCTCGTCCAGGTACTTTTGACGCTGAATTCTAGATTTATTACATTTTAACCAACATAGATGAACAGAACATCACCTTGGTCTCACTTTCTGACATTACCTTCCTCAAACAGCTAATTGTCGTCTTCATCAAAGGAGCTGGCACAAAACTATATCGCCAGAAAGGTTCCGGACAGTATGTTTTAGTTCGTACGACAAAAATAAATAAGAAAAAACAACGGTGACAGAAAGCGCCTTTTCCTGTGTGTAATCCTCTCCTCTCTTTTTTTTGTGTTTTTTGCGCTGTCTTTTTTTTTTTCATGAAAGGCACATAAATTAAACTGTACGTAACCAGCTAGTAGTGCATGACCCCAGTGGTATGGTCTCTTCAGAGAAGATCAGACAGTGCTTGAGAGCGTGCTGAGGTTGAGTCAGAAAGGACCCAGCAATCATACAAGTGATTTTATTTCAAATCAAATCAAATCAAGTTTATTTCCACAAACTCTCGTGGGAAAGCCCATACAGAAAGCTGTTAAAAAACAGCTTGACTAGGTATGGGATTCCTTTACATTGGCAGCAGCAACAAATCAAGAACACATTAAAGGTATACAATGCTAAAAAAGTACAAACGAAGGGCTCTCTTACTTCACAAGTTCAATCAAGGAAGTACCAAGATTTATTGTATTATTTATAGTAACATGTTCATTTCTTGACCTAAATAAAATTGCTTAGTTTTTGTTGTGTTTACCTTGAGCCCATTTATTTTAGACCACATGAAAAACTTGCTCAAAATAGAATTTGCTTTACATACTACACCAGCTTCATCCCCAGAGAGAAAGAACCTGGTGTTATCCGCGTAGTCCTGTCTTCTGGCCACAGGAAAAGCTATCAAATTAGCCCATGTAGCACACTTTTGCATTACTCTTTTACTTTCATAGTTAATGTCTCGCCTTAACTAATAAAAGTAGTGATAGGAAATTTATTACTTTACACAAGTATAGGCAAGAGCAAAACTATTGGCAATTTTCTGCATATTTTATCCCATTTTACAACTTCGTGTCCTGGCTGACAGGAGCTGGCAGTATTCAATCATCTCGTGCACACATCAAGCACATCTTTTTTGGCAGCTTTGTTCTATGGTCACTAGCTGCCGCCGATTTGGTAAAAGTTGTCAATAAAAGGCGATGTGATTTATATCAGTCGTGTGTTCAGGTGAAGGATGGTAGTATAGCAAACAGTCTTAGTAAAGCTATCTTGCACACTTGGTCACTTACTTGTAAGCGATTTATACCCAATTCACACGGCAGCGTAAAGGTACCTTTAGCTTAGGTCCCTTAGCTGAAGGTACCTGTAGTAAACGGCATTCTTGATCACACGATAAATAAACGGAGCAATTTAAGTTGATGTCGATTGCATTCCAGCTTAACCCCGAGAGGAGCACGTGATATACAATTATTCCTCAAAATCGGTTTAACGCACAGTTCTTTATTTTTTTTATTGTGTGTGAAATATCACATTTAAAACCTAGATAATATTTTTCTGCTTTTGCGGCAAATTATTTTTTCTTTAAGTCTAAGAGCGCACCTAAATGAGTCTAGCTTTAAAACGTCCGACCCGTCTGGCCACACTGGCCCTAAATCATCTGCGTTTACGCGTTTACGAATTTTCATTGCGAGGTGGGCGACCTTTTTATGTTTAGCAGCTCCATTTTCTTGCAAAGTTCTCACTGAAGTAGCTATGCTCAGTTTCACCTTATGATGTACCACAGGAAAGGCTACAAGCGCGATCTCCTTGCTCTATGGCACATCTCGGCGGCACAAGCTCTCGTGCGTCGAGAGTAGCTCCCAACGCTATGAGCTCGCGCTTTTAGGCTTGTCTGCGGTACAACATCAGGTGAAACGGAGTATAAATAGTGTCCGGCAGAAACGAACCACTACGGAGTCTCACCAGTCACGCGATCGAAAGGGATAGACGACGATGAAGATAAAAGGTCCTGGGCGGGAAAGTCGGACGACTCGTCTACAACCTCGAAAAAGATCTCGCAGTGGTCGATCGCGTTCGGGTTCGTAGCAGACATTGTTTTCCACGTGCCGACGCTCTTACCTGCTAGCAGGAGTATGCGTTCCTCGTTAATGGATTATTCCATCACATTTGTGTTCACAATCATTTCATAATTTGCTACTTATATATATTCATTTTGTTATAATGCATTAAACGAGACATATTTATATATCGGTGATTTTCATTTTGAGCTTTTAGGTCCGAGGCTACTCCCTGCAGCTCGTAAGGGAGCTCGGCGAGCTCCGTTTAACACAGGACCTCCCTTAGCGAAAGGGACCTTTATGCGCCGTGTGATCACAATCTCCAGCCCCCTTCACGACATGTACCTGGGCTAAAGGTACCTTTCCGCTGCCGTGTGATAAGGGTATTACACATCCCCCACTTTAAGTATCCGAGTACGCTAAAATGTGCGATTTGTTAAGGACACTACCTCTACTTGCCTAGAGCTTGTAACCATGTGCACCCCCATTATTTCGCATTCTATCTCGCAAATAAAAGCGTGCATTTTTTCACCGGGCTTCCATCTCTCGAAGTGCTTAATGCTATTAAGTCTTGCTATGAAAACACTGCAAAGTTGACAGGAAAGTAGCCGCTGTCAGGAAGAGAAAGAGATGTTTGAACAATGACTAAGCTCAAATACAACGTCTCGACAACCTTTCTGAAGAATCGGTTTGGATGTTCTTTGTCAACCTGCACAAGGATTATTTTTGGAACGGTAAGAGTGCTTTCTCAAGTTCTCGGCTCAGTTGTTTGCGTACCCTCAAAAGAAATCACCCTGGAAAACATGTCAGTTCACCTTCACAGCTTCCAGAACGTTTACCTTGTGCTAGACTGCACAAAGATGTCCATCGCCCAGCCAAAATGCTTGATGTCCACACATTTAACCTACTCCTTCTGCAAGAAAGGATTAACATGTAAGCACATGATCAGTGTAACACCGGGCGGTGCAGTTGCACATGTCAGCAAGGGCTATGGCAGCCGGGCCTCGGATAAAGTCCTTTTCAGCGGAGCGGTGTGCCCGATTTCTTATTGATAGTTAACGACGCAATAATGGTTGCGTCGATAACTGTTTTGTCTGTCTACTTCCTCGTCCTCTTCTTAATCGACTCGTTGTGAGAGGATCAGCTGATCTCGGTCATCAGGCCTCCCTTTAGGCAGCAGGTGCAGCTTTCCAAGCGTAAAGCCCTGCCGACGGAGTAGAATGCGTCAGCTCGAGTGCATATCGACCGCGCAATCCAGCGAAAAAAACTTTTCAAGATTTCAGCTAGCAGGATTCTATAGATAAACCAACCTATCGGCATTGCTGTTTGCATAGGACAAGTTATAGTTTACCAGCTAAATTTGGCAGTGTGCAACAATAAATGCTGTCGCATTTATGGATAATAACCCCGGAGGTTTCTACAAATTTGCCTCGAGTATCAATTTGCTGCCCTCTAATGTTTTTAATTTACCGTTTGGGTAAGTACATTACTTTTAATTCTCATTATTATGGACGCAAGCTTTCTGAAGATGGTTAAAAATTCAGGAGGTGAGTGAGGCACCTGGGTCACACAGTACACCCAGAGCTTCACTCTTGTCTAATGTTGGTGGCCCTTCGTCACAGGTGCAGATAACAAGCATCAAAGAACATATGCAAAGGGAAAAAAACAATACTTTGAAAAAGCTTGCATAGAAAAAAGGTTGGGGCTCCAATTCACGCTGTGAAGGTGGTTGGTCAGCGAAGCTGTGGTATCACCTGCAACGATTGCCTACTTCACTATACGAAATGCCGCCGCCGGTCGCAGCAGCTCGTCGTATTGCCGTTTCTTTTCCCTTTTCCGCTCCTACTATTCCCTTTCCACTCCTAGTACTCACGCTGCTACTCGGGAGTCCTAACTATGCGTGGCCAATTCATCGCAGTACTGCAGCCACAATGAAATCAGTTGCTATACTCCGTTTCATCTCACGTTTAAGAGCAGCGGATGTTACGAGCCATTGGAGCCAATAGGAGGCCTTGTGAGTTTCACGTGACCTTAGAGAGCGGGCACAGCAACGCGCGGAAAGCGCATCACAGGCCACGTGCACAAAACGGGATTTGCTAGGGGAGCTCGTAGCATCCGCTGCGTCCGGACGTAAGGTGAAGCGGGGTATAGGCGGGTTCTTATTTTATATATGAAAGGCCAGTGACGTCACCCCCCACGTCGCAAGCAGCCGTCGCCGCGACAACTTGGGCAACAGTAATCTCCACTGGGAACGCATGTGGTGAGCGCTACGTGCTTCGCATTGTTTTCAGGTGCTCCTTATTGTTCATTATATGGTTAGGATGCTTGTACTGTGCTTATTCTTTGTTGAAACGAATGTCGTGCTGTATATTGTATGCGTGGTGTTTGTACTTTTCGCTTCAATCTTCTGAAGTCTTTTTTTCCGTGAGAACACCGACACGAAAACACACGCGGGGAGAAGGAACGTCCTTCGCATTGTTCGCAGGCGCCGTTATCATCCATTATTCGGTTTACACTTCACACGGGTGCTTCGAATGACGTCAACTCCTTTCGAAGAAGCTGCAAATCTAATCTTTACCGGAACGAGTGGGAGGGTGTTCCTACTGTTCACATGCGCCTTATCCATCATGTGGGTTTGATGCTTGTTTTGTGGTTTTCTTTCTTGAGACGGATACTGAGCTGTATGCTGTATGCCTGATTTCAAAGGAGATATGCTTTTTTGCCTTCAATTGTTCGCCAGGGGTTTTTTGTTTACAACGCCAACGACACGAACATTTCCTTGGCTGGTAGAGCTATACAGCTTCGCTGTAAAAGGATGTCATAAAAATTACAGGGCAACAAATTGATGGTAGAGGCAAATTTGTAGAAACCACAGGGGTGATTATCTACGAATGCGATAATATTTATCGTTGCTTTTTGAGGGTAAAAGCGCTAAAAACAACAGACAAGTAAAAGAAACGAACAACACAGAGCGCTGTGTTGTTCGTTTCTCTCGTTTCTTTCTATCGTTGCACATTTCCAAATTTAGTGGGAAAACTGAATTAGTGAATAGGTCGTGGCGTAAATTTTACGCTAAATTAAGCGGGAAAACTCCCCGCTAAAGTTAGTTTCGTCCTCCAGGACGACGTAAATCCTTGTCGTTCTTGAAATTACCCTAGAGAACGTCCTTAAGGTCGTCCTAGACGTCGTCCACGACGTCGTCCTTGACGTCGTTTAGGACGACATCCCAGAGGACGACGTCAAACATGACATCTAGAATGACCTCTAAGACGACATTTAGGGTGACCTCTGGGAAGAAATCTAGAAAGACCTCAAGGACGACGTCTGGAACAACCTCTAGTATGAGCCCTGGGGTTATCTCAAGGACGACCTAAGGATGACCTCAAGGACAACGTCTAGGACGACCTCGAAGATGACGTGCTGGGGGACGACGTCAAAGACAACATCTAAGACGACTTATACAATCTGCGCGCAGCAAGGACGAGGACAAAGAAGAGAACAGGACACGACAAGGCGCATCTTACAACTGAATTTTGTTGAATACGTGTTCCGGTAATATACAGTCTCAACCATCGTCACAATGACAACACACGATGGTTGAGACTGTATATTACCGGAACACGTATTCAATAAAATTCAGTTGTAAGATGCGCCTTGTTGTGTCCTGTTCTCTTCTTTTGTCCTCGTCCTTGCTGCGCACAAGATTGTATAAGATGTCAAATCAACTCGCCCAAACAACCACTCTTCATCTAAGACGACTTCTAGGACGACGTCGAGGACAACGGGAAGGTCGCCAGGTCCTACAAAGAGGGTGTGAATGTGAAGTGCGTACTGCCGCTCCGGCATACGCGCGGCGCAATGGGGTGCAAGCATAGTGAGCTGAAATGGTCTACTGCTCATACTTACTGCACATTAAGAAGCCAGAATGTACATTGCTGGAAATCTGGAGTGGCAACGTGATAATGCTACCGCATTAAAAATAAGCTTAAAAAACTTTAGAGCTACATTTACAGCACGAAACGAATTTGTGCCGCTAGTAGTCACGTGGCGCATGCGCTTTTCGGGAGCTTCCTATGGGCTCTAAAAATTATTTATTAATCTTCATTTTAAGTGCAGCAAAAATGAAGATTAATAAGTAACCGTTAGAGCCTATAAGAAGCTCCCGAAAAAACGCAAGCACCACGTCATAGACTTCTGCGCCGGTCAAAAATGGGCTGCAGCGGCGCGCCGGTGTGTTCCTTTCCGGCGGCAGAAACGGTTTCATCCAGTGTCGCGCCACGCTCAGCGTGCGGCGGCGGCGTGGGAGTTGTGGGGACTTCAGCGTCGGCCCTGAACGACTCCGGCGTATAGCAAGGAATATAAGAGCGAAAAAACGGGCGACGCGCGGCAGTTTGGCATAGGTGCACGTCACAGAGTCCTGGGTTGTTGCTATGGGAATTACCGCGCGCCACCCGTTCTTGTCACTCATGTGTTCCCTGATTAACTTGCGGCGGCGGCGGCGCATCGCGGCAACGCGCATGTCTACCACAAGACTAGTCACTAAATAAGCTACGCTTTATTTAGTCACACTACACGTGACTAGTAGCGGCTCCCGTCGGCACCAACTACAAATTCATTTTCGCGCCGTGAATATAGCTCTAAAAATAATTCGTTGCAAATTCCTTTTATGACATCCTTTCCCCATCCAAACTGTTAAATAAAAATAGTTTTTTTTTACCTTTGCATATGTTCTTTAGGACATTCGTAGGTAATCTGTACCCCTTGGGCATGTAAGTAAAGGCAGGACATTTCACTTACCACTTGAGAGGTTGTAGGATTTATGACAGTGTCTTTTGCGGCCACGCTTGTTATTTATTATTCAGATCTTTACCTTGATTCATCATTATGGACTACTTGCATTATGGACGATATTTCTGGTTAACGGCGTCATTCATACTAACGACACATGACCGTATTAAAGGGTACAAAGTAGAGGCTAAAAAGCGGACTTTGGTATTTAATGGCAATTACGTGCAATTGAGTAATTTTGGTTTCAGTGCAGTCTCAAGCAAGGACGACACTCATTTCGGTCGACGGAGACATATAGACCGCAACAGCCAGAGCGAGGGAAAGGGGATGGAACCTCTTGGCGTTAACATCTTGTCGCCTCCGCGGCTGTGCTCTGGGACAAGAGTGATAATTCTAGGAACCCAACCTGATACCATACAGCCAGACAGCACGACTGACTTATCCGCCTTCCTGAAAACACTTCAATGCAACATTTATCCACAAAATGCAAGTTCATATGCTGCAAATCATGTGACGAGTGGGACAGATTCCAAATAATTTACATTCTCAGAGTATTGCAGACTAAAAGGCCGTCCAAACAGGACACAGCGGAATGGGATGCCGCGACCCAGCACCGGCATGAATGAATGAAAATTCTTCAATTTGGAAGGGCCTAATGGGGGAAGCGGGGGGGAGGGGGAGGGGTCAGAGGAAGAGATCACAGACGACGGTCGATGCCCGCGGCACACGCAAACTTCCACAGGGAGAGCAGTGTCTCGCGGGTTTGGCCATCGTTGCATGGAGCTAGGGTCCACTCGAGAAAGGTCCGATCGTGTTGCGGGGGCGCTGCTGCCGGAGGTTCTGGTAGCCAGGACAGCCCCACAGCATGGGCTCAACACGATAAAGCGGGTGCAACCTCTTCGTCCGAGTCATCGTCTAGCGGCAGTTCGATGTCAGTCTTTCCGGTGAGTCCGTCACTTGGCTGGTATATCCTCGGTTAGAGCTGTCCCCGCGCGGGCCTTGTGGGTTAGAACCTGAGCTCCACGTGGAAAGCTTGGCGGCAACGACTGATCGTTCGCCGGAACTTGTTCCCTATGGGTACGTCTCCTATCTTGCTGGGCTGCACCAATGCGGGCGGTCGGATCGGGGTCGTCGGGTGCGGGAAGGGCCTGGAGCGCCGGGAGGGAGCGGTTGTCTTTCTTCTTGTTCGCCAACGCGTGCGCGGTTTCGTTGCCAACGCCGCCCGCGTGTCCCGGTACCCAGTCCACCCTCAGCTCCACGCCGTGGTGCCTCAGGAGCATTGAGCTCATGGCCTTAATGTCGCAAGCAAGGATTTGGATTTGGATATGCGGCTGACCCCTTTGTATCGGGGGATTGCAGGGCACTGGATCTAGCCAATTTATCTGTTATTTTCTTCTTGTTTTTCTCCCACCAGAGGTCCAGTATTCTTTTTGTCCATTCCGCCACCGGTATAGGCCGCGGGCCTCTGCCCACGGTGATGTCGGCGCCGCTGTTGCCTATATCGCCGCCCTCTTCGTCGATTTCCCGGAAGCCCAACGCCATCGCCATGTCTCCGCCACACGGCGGAGACATGGCGATGACGAAGATTTCTGTGAGGCGCTGGACCTAGTGTTAGTTAATGCACAAGTAAAATGCGACGGAAAAAATAACGTGGGAACGAAACAACTCACACTCAACAATAGACTACTGCCTCACGTCCCACAAACTGTATGACAAGTTAGGAAGTAGGAAAATAGATGAGGAAGGAACAAAAAGAGTAGGGAGTGACCACAAACGAATTAAGAGTAACTTTGGCGCATCCAAACCAGAACAGCAATCCCAGGAATGGAGCGGGTACACTTAAACTAAGTGAAGCTCAAATACAAAAAGTATCGAAAAGCATTGAGAACATAGTATCGGAACAACCAGAAAGCGGGTAAACTAAAACTAAGTGAAGCTCAAATAAAAAAGTATCGAATAGCATTGAGAACATAGTATCGGAACAACCAGAAAGAGAGTGGACGTATGAGGATTTAATAGGAATCTTTAAAAGAGAATTAGAGAAGCATCAAATTAAACAAAGAGGAAAGCAAAAACGAAGACACAAACCAAAAAGCTGGTGGGATAAGGAGGTCAAAGCAGCCATATTGTGGCGCCAAGATGCATCTAAGGAGCATAAGTGGGCAAAAAAAGGGGAGTCTTGCCAGCTGAAGCGGCTTAAAAATGGGAGAACTTCCAAGGGTGAGAAAGGAAAGCATCAGCTTTAATACAGGCCAAAATTGGAAGTGCTGGAGTGCAGTGGATGATGGAAGTAAATAAAAAAGATAGGAATGCGGCAAAAAGGTTTTGAGAGCACATTAAAGCGCATGGGAGAAAGACGGAGGGTTTCCAACTCGTACTGACCACACAGGAGGGGGAAAGAGTAGAGGGGGAACAGGCACGCGAATATATTAGGCGGACAATCGAAGGGGCTTTCTCCCAGCTTGAGCAGAAGGAGACAGTGAACAGCACGGTCAGCAGCAGTGTTGAGGAGGAACAGAAATGTGTAACGATGGAGTCGACTACAAAAGAATGGGACAAGGCAGAAAGTAAGGTTCCAGCAGGTACAGCGACAGGCCCAAACAACATACCCATGGAACTCATAAAGACACTAGGAAAAACAAGCGAATTGAATTTACGGCATGTGATTAACCAAGTAATTATAGGAGGAGAGGTAAACAATGATTGGAAACAAAGTAAAATGAGACTAATTTATAAAGGCAAAGGAAACAAAGACAGCATTAAGTTATATCGCCCGATAACGGTAACTTCAGTTCTATACACATTAGCTACGCAGATAGTAAAGCGTAGAATGGAGCAATGGTAAAGCGTAGAATAGAGTAAAGCGCAGAACGGAGCAAGATATGCAAATGCTGGGTGAGCTCCAAAATGGATTCCGAAGAGATAGAAGACTGGAAGATAACTTATTCGTCACCACTCAATGTATAGAAATAGCAGTGAAGAACCAAACTCCTATGGTTAGCTTATTTAAACATCAAGGGAGCGTACGATAATGTGAACCAAGAAAAACTGGGGTCAGCTGAAGGAGTATAATTTAGATACAAATCTGGTTAGGTTTCTTCAGCAGGTGTACACAGACAATAAGGTAGTGAAAACATGGGAAGCAGAAACTACACAACCCGCAGCAATAAAAAGAGGACTCAGGCAGGGCTGTCCTCTGTCACCTCTGCTCTTCATGATATATCTCACTAAAATGGAAAAGAAATTAGAGCAGTGCAACTTAGGGTTTGATGGGAGTTATAATGAAAGGAAGGAGAAATGTAGTACAGGTAATACCAGGACTAATGTATGCAGATGACATAGTACTCATCGCAGATAACCAGGATACATTACAGAAACTAGCTGAAATATGAGGAGAGGAAGGGGACACCTTGGGCATGAGTTGTAGTAGTGAGAAGTCTGGAGTAATGGTGTTTAACGATGAAAAGAGGGAACCCCTGAGGATTCAAGACATTGTAGTAGACCATGTAGGAAAATACAAATATCTGGGAGTCTGGCTCAATGGGGGAAGGAAATATCTAGAGGAACACGAGGAGAATATAATTAGAAAAGGGAACAGAAATTAATATATTATGAAGCTCAAGGCACATGGGGATAAATTTCAAGAGACAGACACATTATGTGCCGCCTGCCATAATGATAGCGAGACACTAGAGCACTTGGTTTTGAAGTGCACGGGGCTTCGCCCTGCCCTCCCTGAAGGGGTAACGAATTTGGCCGGGGCCCTGAGTTTTACTGGCGACGATGGAAGGACGGAAGAGAAAAGGATTAGAGTGACAAAGAGACGATTAAAAGATTTGTGGAAATTATCTAGGGAAAATTAAATGATGGACAACTAACTAGCACAGCTGGGGACAGGCGGGACAGAGTAAAATTGGGACTCCCTCCCGCGTGGCTCCGGCCCAAAATCTCAACCCTGTCTACCAGTGGGTCCGGTGCTGGAGTAACGCCGACAACGTTTGACCAGAGGAAAATTGGCGACGCCCTCGCCGGGCGGAAGAGCCAGAGGGATTATGTTAGTTTTTTTTTTTGCCCGATCCTTCGAAGGTCATCCTGGTGATATCCCACACAGCCTGGTGATAGTTAGGCAAGCTACCGCCCGTTACAAAGGGTATAGCCATTAACATCCATCCATTCATCCGGCACTTCCGGCTGCAGGCCCGTGCACTCTAGGATGACGTGCTGCGGCGTTTCTTCGGCTTTCTGTGTGCACAGGGTGCATCGCACGTCGGTGTTCGTGTACTTTGCCCGAAGCACCCGCGTTCGCAGATTGCCTCATCGGGGCGTCAAGCAAAAGTCCACTGCCCCTGCCGTTGTCCATGAATTTTATCTTCCTCACTTCCTGTTTTTCCCTGGTGTACAAGGCAAGTGCCGGCTTCTGTCTCGCCTTCTCCACCCACCATTGAGTCTCGGCCTCGGTGACTCTCGTGCGGATGTTTTCCATTTGTTGTTCCGAAGTCGGGTAGAGAAGAGGACTGCTTATGCGATACTTGAGGGCCAGCTGGCATATCCGTCACTACCACCTAGTCGAGAGGCTCTTAAAGTGGATGTATTTGAAAGCCTGTCTTGCCCACAGCCCTTCCTGCATTTGGCAGAGGCGTCGTTCGAAGCCCAGCTTGGCCCGGGCATTTCTGGCATCGAAGCTGAACCACCCATGTCCCCCTGCACTGCCTCGTTATGTGTTCCTCGGCTGGCTGCCAGTGCCGCCCGTCCCTCTTCTCTCGGGCGCACCGCCAGACACTCACGCGTGCGGGACAACAGGCACAGAACTCCATCTCCGAAGGTGAGATCCGGCACTGCCACCATCTTCCACAGCGCCCGGGAGATTTCGAAACGGTTGTAACCCCAGAGTGCTCTTCTGGTCGATATCCCCTTGGACCTCCTTCTCTTAGCCTGGAGCCTGGTCTGATGGTCTTTCAGGCAGTTTTGGCCCTCCTGGATGTGGATCCCTAGGTACTTGTATTGTGATACCCACGGTACTTGTTCTCCCTGGGTTTTCAAGTCTTCTGCCTCGGTGTCTCCTCTGTGCCCGAAGCCCATCGATGCCGACTTCTTAGTACTGAAACTCAGCCCCAGTGCCGCCCCCATTGTGTTGCACTCGCTCATGAGGGCCTACAGGCCCTCCAGGGAGTCTGCCATCAGGACAATATTGTCGGCATAAACTAGCCAAGGAATTTTTCCTCCCCCACTGGTTCCCGCCTCCGTATATTCCATGGTGAAGCCCTCGGCGCAGTCCTGCATTATCTTTTCTAAGCCCGCTATGCAGAGCATAAACAGCAGTGGCGACAGTGGGCATCCCCGTCTCAGACCTTTGGCGATGGCTACTAGATGAGTCATATCTTGTTGCCACTGTGCCACCACAGTCGTCTCCCTGTAAATTTCCTTCATGGGGTTGATCCACTCCGCCCCCCCTTCCCCAAGCACCCGCTTTGCCAGCTGCCTCCACAGCTTTCATAGTCGACTGAATCGTAGGCCCTGCTGATGTCAAGGAAACAGAAATACAATGGATACCTCTCCCTCTGGGCAATCTCCATGGTCGTCTCCACTATGCATCTATGGCCTGCGTGAGCAGGCCATAGAGGCGTCCCCCCCCCTCGGAAACCGTTTTGTAGCTCCCCAGGACTCCTTCTGCCTCTGCCCATGTCTGCAGTTGGTCTCGTATTACCTGTGTGAACACGCGTAGAGTACCGATGTGATGGCTATGGGGCGATAGTTGCCGAGCGTTGACTTTTGCCCTTTTCCCTTGTAGATGAGTCGAAGTCTTGATGTTCGCCACTGCACCGGCACCCTTCGCTCCCTCAGGATCTGGTTGAGGACCTCACGCAGCAGTGCTCTCGTCTCTGGCCCCAGTTCCTTCACCAGACTCATTGGGATACCGTTCATTCCAGTGGCTGTATTTCCTCCCATCCTTTTGACTGCTCTCTTTAACTCCCCTCCGTGATTCCCTCTCTGCTCGGTTGCTCCTGCAGTTCGTCCTCCGTCTCCCCCTCCACACTGTCCATCTGTCGGCTGTCCCCTGTGAACATTTCCCCAATCCACTTCTCAATGTACCGGTTGGTTTCTTTATGATCCAGCTCCTCTCCCGTCGTGTCGTCCCTGATCACCGCATCCTTTCTGGGTAGGCCTGTTTGGCACTGTACATGTCGCCAGAACTTCAGTGGGGCCTCACGTCCTGCCTACCTCAGTTCTTCCAGGCATCTTTTATCTACCTTGGCCATCTTGCTTTGAATCAGAGCTGTCACCTCTATTTTCCTGCTTTGGTATTCCGTCCACTCTCTTGAATCCTTCTGTAGGGGGAGGCTTTTTTTTCCTCCTTTCGTTTCCTGAAGGTACCACGAAGTGTTATGTTTGCCAGTTGCCTTCTTGTAATGGCCTCCCTCACCTCCACATCCCACCATCGTACTCTCCTCCTCTTCCACCGTGTCGGTCTTTTTAGTTTTTTCCAGGTGGCCCTCCCACCACCGCATGAGGTTCCCGTACGTCTCCACCTACCTGGTTTCCACCTCTTCCTTCAGCTTCTGTGCAATGGTTTGTGCTTCCGCTCGCGTTATGTGGTGTGGTTTCATAGGTTTACTGTCTCTCTTTTGCGTTGGCTTTCCTCCGAAAGTAATCAACAATCTGTTGTTATCACTTCCCAAACTCTTGTCGCCTTCCTCGTCTATCTCCATGTAGTTCAATTTTTCATAGTGGTCCGGGACACCAGGCAATAATCAACTGTAGAGCTCATCCCTCTGGCCGTCCATGTCGTCTCCACTATGCATTTGTCCAGTGTGTTGACGATTGCATGTCGAGGTATTCCGCCATGTCCTGCAGCAGCTTTCCATTGCCGTCTGTTTTCCCTTCGAACTCCTCTAGGTGTGCGTTGAAGTCGCCAACCATAATGGTAGGTCTCCCAATGTTGTGATAGTCTTCTTCAATGCACTTGATCAGCTCGATGTTTGTCTCCTTGCTGTCTACCCCCGTCCACAGGTAAACAATTGTCACTGCCACCTTTCTCCCCACCGGTATTCCTGTCAACCAAATGTGCTCTCTGCACTCTCAACTGTCTCTGCCAGCATGGCCCACTAAAGCATCCTACCCGCCCTCTCACTGCCCTCTCTCTTTACCCTATCCCAAAATAGCCCTTTGCACCCAGGGGTTTTTTCTTCATCCCTGAGGTGGGTTTACGCGTCTGCGAAAATTCCAATTTTATCATCTTGTAACATCTGAAAGGCCTCTTCCCATTTTCCTACTTTTCTTCCTCCCTACAGGTTTAGAAAGGCAATCTTCACTTCTCTCTTTTTCTTTTTGCTCATCTGTTTATCCTTGTTTCCTGGCCTGGTGCCTTTTTGTGTTTTCCGCCTCTCGCGTTGCTGCGGGCACCATATCTCTTACTTTCTCTGCTTAGTGGGCACGTCCCTGTGGGGGACACATCCCCTGGAGTTGTTCCTCAAGTCGCTGTAGTCTCTGGTCCAGAGTTAGCCTGCCTTCCATTCTTTCCCGTCACCTTTTCATCGGTGTCACACTTTTTCCCTTGTATGTCAGTCCCAAAAAATGCTTTAGCCAGTGCTTGTCCCTCTTCAATTCCCGCGTCTCTTTTGTAGCAGCCGTCTATGTCGTTTCCTGTTCCTGTGCTCCTTACCATCTCCACCCGCGGTTCAAGCTGCTGGCTGATCTTTCTTGATAGCCTGTTCCACTTGGTACACCTCTCTCTAAGTGGGTCCCCCTTGCCTTTGGTTTCTGGGACTTCCTACACTATAAAAGAGTGTTTCGGGGCATTCATGGTCCAGTTCTTAAGCCGTTTCCCTAGCTCCCCTGCCATTTCTTCCACTGCCTCTTCGCCTTGCACGTCTGTCATTTGCGCATGCATGACCACCCATCCCTCCCTCTTCAATCCATATTTTCCCAACACTCTTCTCTCTCCAGTGACTGTCTCAGTTGTGCTCCCGGCTTAGTCGCAAAATGAAAATTTTCTTGTCGTAATTTACCACCTTCAGTGTGGCTCTCTTTAGCTTGTAGGCATTAGTGTCCCCTACCATTAAGACTCGCTTGTCCACCATTTTTTTTTCGTCCTCTTCCTTTGTCCTGTCATTATGGGTTTGTCCTCTGCCTCGTGAGAGCCCCCTTGCAGTTCCTGCGCTGGCCTCTTTTTGTTTGGATTCCAGTCGGCTCTCCCTCTTGCTCCGTATCCAGTTCTCCGCTTCCCGTCCGTTCTTGGGAAAAGCTATCTGTTTCTTTCCCGTCTACGCGGTATGTCTTCTTTTCTTTGACCGCGTGTGCCCATCCTGTGGGTGTTGCCAAGGCGCCTAATCGCCTCTCTACTGTCGGTGTAGACGATCACACGCAAGCGCGTCAAGTACTATGCCGCTAGGCGTAGTACTTGACGTGCCTCTTCGTGCACCTTGTGGACCGCAGACAGTTCAAGTTGGGCTGAGTTGGGTCGGTGGTGGTATTGATGTATACATCTGCTCTCGCCTAGCGGTGAGATCACTTCCAGCTTGCCCCTTCGAGTAGTGGGATCCTATCCTGCGTCAGTAAACACTGTGTTTTTGGTCCAGTCGGTACGGGGGGCCGTCGTTTTAAATTCAGCCTTGTGGTTTGCTGTTGTGCATTTTCTTGAAAGAGGCTTGGGAGTTTCAGGAGGACGTCGCGCCACGGTTCGAGAAGTCATGGAACCTGAGGTGCATGTGAAGGTGGTAGCAAGGGTGTGAGGACAAGCAATCGTCTTCCGGCTTCCGTGTTCAGCCGGCGTAGCTCGTGGCCCTGTTACGTGCCTCGATGAGGGTTCGGAGGGGCGGGAGGCCAGAGTACCGGTAGAGTTCCTGAACCCTAGTGTGCCTCGGCAAACCGGTTATAGCTCGCAAACTTCGAGATGGAGAACTTTCAACTGTTTATAATGAGTCTCGTTCAACGTGAAACACGCCTTGGAGATGAGCGTGGTCAGACGCAACGTTTTGATAATGCGAGCGCCGGCACCGCCGAAACGATCACCTATACGGCGAAAGAGGTGGAGTTGTTGACGCCACCCGGGCTTAAGTTGGCCAATCCATTCCTTAAGTCCGCTGGTCTCGCTTAACGGAACGCCGAGGATCCTCACCCATCGCTCTGCCGGATGCCAAATGGGCTGACCGATCATGGTGAGGTGGACCTGTACTCGTTCGAGGTCGCAGCAGCCCGCCGAGAGAAAGCTGGTTTTCTCCAGGACGGTTGCATTCCTGTGGGGGAAAGTAGCGATCGATGGCATCCAAGGCGCGTTGCATGATGTCGCGAACCTCTGCCGTGGTTAGGCTCGTGCTTTCGGGGTCCTCCCACATCGTGATGTTGTCCGCATACAACGTCAGGTCGAGGCGTGGGATCTTGCGTAGTTCCACCGGCAGTCCCCTCGTCACGAGGTTTAAGAGGACCGGCGACAAGGTGGCGCCTTGTGGTACCCCCCGGCGTTAGGAAACCCTATTGAAAAATCCACCAGACCAGTTTGGTGTGTCCTAGTGTTTTCTGGTGTAAACATCAGACCGGCCTGGTGCGTTCTGGTGCGCACATCAAACCAGCCTAACGTGTTCCTGAGTGCCCACCAGAACACGTTAGGCTGGTTTGGTGTGCCCATCACACCATCCTAGTGTGGTCTGATGTGCACACCAAAATACAATAGACTAGTCTTATGTGCACACCACAGCACACTAGAGTGGCTTGATGTGCACACTATGCCACACCAGACCAGTCTACTCTGCACACCACAGCACACTAAACTGGCCTGACATGCACACCAGGGTGCCTCTGGTGTGCACACATTACGGGTATATGTCTGGTGTTGAATGACAACATGTTTTCTTGTAAAATTAAATAAGATGCATACATGTATAGAGCTCAAACACCACATTTGATTTCATAATGTGCTTAATTGAAGGGGCGATGCAACGGTTCAGTTCGAATAATATGTACTTTGCGTAAGCATGCTGACACAGTGTAACAAACGTTTACCCATATGCTCCAGCCTGATGCACAGAATAGAGGTTTGTCTCGTCAATAATCGTCAGCAGCTTGTCATCAATGAAAACTTGAAAATATTTCAGTGGGCTTTTGACATCAGAGGCCGTAAACACGGTTTCCGTAGGCTCCACGAAACACCGGTCTTCCTTTCGCCCGTCGAAAACTTGCGGCGGTGACTTTTGTTTCTTTTTTGACGTTGACAGAACTGGACAGGCGGGCGCTCCGCCTTGAGTTTCGTTATCGCTTGGAAGTTCTGTTGTTAGGCCCTTCGTTGGCGAGTTCTCCTCGCCACCGTCGCTCACTTCACATTCACTAGATCCCGAATCGGACACTGTTCCACTTTCCGGAATCAAAACCACACAGGGACGATCGCGACTCCGTGTCTGGCAGAAAGATCCCTATGAAATTTCCATCGGGCAGCAGTAGAATATGAAACCTAAAAGAAAAGAGCACCACGTCAAACTCTATCAGTAAACAGGCCAACATAAGGATGTACTAAACCACGCCAAACGGGAAGCTTTCTCCCAACAATTACAGCTGATTCCTCTTGCATAGGTATATAAAATTCAGAGTGAACGCCCGCCCCTAAACTATCGCCCAATCTATTTACCTGGCTAAACATTTATCGGCTTAAAACTACCGAAACACTGCCAAATCTAAGTACGGAAGGGAACACCACAGAAATCACAGAGCTACTATGCGACTCCTCTTACACGGCTTTCATATGTTTCAGGGTAAAATACATCTGTGCTATGGAATCCAGAACTTCTAAAAATGCAAAATTGACATATTTCAGAGCAAAGTACTGCTTACCTTTGTAGCAGCAGGTCAAAGTGCGGAGCACGGCGTGCACGATACGCGTCCTGGGCGCCGCCATGCACATCAGAGCCGACGGAGTATCTGGAAAACCCCTGGCGGCGAAAATTTGAGACCGCGGAAACGAAACCGGAAAATGTATCCCCTAAGATAGGTTAAATATTTTGCCTGAGTATTGCTTTGGGTTCCAAAAAACTATTTTTATATTGAATGTATCCTGGAAGATACACTGTGCCTAGAGCGGTTAGAACTTAGAGCGCTAAGGATGGAGAACAAACGGTCATGGAAGCAAGTCACGAGGAAGGTAAGGATATTTCTTTGTTTTCTTTTGTGTGTGTGTTTGCTGCATTGCAAATTGGGAATTTCGCAATATTAGATCTGCTGAGACATTTGTAGCTTGATTTTCAGTGAACGATACGAGCCTGAATGTATAGATTTACAGAAGAAAAATTTCTGGCGGCATTTAGTTCGAAAGGGCGTTACCCAGCATAGCCAGCCGGCAAGCATATTGAGTTGTCATTTGGACACCACTTTGAGTTGTCTTCACCACTTGTGGAATCGCTCTATAATAATCGCCGTCCGATCGGTATGTGTTTCGCTCGTCTCCCAGGGAGTGACACAACAGAACGAGAAGACAGCGAATCGGTTTACTGTACTTCCCAGTTATCCATCTTCGAGAGCTGGCACTCCGGACCCGCCGACCCTGGTTGTCACCCGTCGTCCAGAGCTCGCAGTCGGCGTCCGTGTTTAGGCCTGCGGATCGTCCTTCACACGCCAGCGCTGCGTAGGCTAGCTGTTCCGGACTATCACAGCCCGAGTCTCGCTGCGGAACCAGTCCGGGATCGTCATGGCCTAGGCCGGTAGGGCCAGGGCTAGCCGTTTCCGCCGGTCCTGATCTGAACCTCGCTGGTGGAACGCTCCGGGGATCGCCATGGGCTAGAACGGCTTCATCGTTCCTGCCCAGCCCCAGCCTGGTGCAGCACGCTCTTCCTGTTTCCTCGCGCTCGCCCCCGGCTAGAATAAAAGGTGGGTAATTGGAACCAAACTCTGCATGCTGGAGAACAGTACGCACGTTGCAATGGCTGTAATGTGATATGCAAGCCTGGTGTAAAAAGGTGACAGGCAACAAAGTGTGCGTGTGAGAAGGATATTTATGCTTCGCATGATCTTTTTCTAAAGAAAAACTTGTGCATCAGTTTTCTGCATGCCGTCACATTTTTACCAGACTCAGTATTAAATTTGGTTGCCGAAACAAACAAATGTGCTACAAAAATCCACTATTTGAGGACTCGGAGGTTGGGAAGGTTTTGGTTGTGACCGTGCGTGTGCCGAACGGCTATGCACACGTACAATTACGAGTGCCGAAACGGGCCAATGGGCCTCTCGCTTCTTGAAGGCCTGATCGCCTGATTCTCGACGGCACAGCAAAGCAACCATCGGCCTGATTGTTTCTACCGTATTTCCCTGTGTGGCTGTCTAAGTGACTCGCAAAGAAACTTCTATAAATTTGTTATTTTGCCGAGTAGTCTGCAAAACGAGTTCGTCGGACCACTTTCCAAGCCTGCACGTCTATTTTCGTTCACTTCAACAGTTACTGTAGAATTCACTTACTTGATGCGTCGCACTGCAGTAATCCACTTCTGTCGCCGTGTCGCTTCCCGAGATCTCGAAGGGAATCGGTATAGTTTGACGCTTGAGTCACCTTCGTGACTGTGGCAGTCTTTCACGCAGCAGTAGCGACGCTTATTTTTGGGGGGAACTCTAGGAGTAGGCGAAATGTCACAGGAGCCCGGTGAGGTCATAGAGGCGTGAAGCCGGGCTTACTTTTAAAAAAAAACTGTTCCCAAAAAGGCTCACGCCGGTCCCAAATGCCACATTCACACGTGGTTTCTTAAATGCGCCCACCCGTAGTCCCCGCGATCCTGGCCGTCCTGGCCCACCCAGTGTTTTATTTTGCAGCCGCTAGATGGCGCAGCGTGTAGTGCCAAATCGCATTGCCGGTTAATATTTCGGTAACTTTCAATAAGGGGAGGGGGTGGAGTGGAATGGAGAGATTCATATTATCAAAATTCTGCTATGTTTGCCTGCCCCCCCCCTTCGCACAACCACACATAGTGTCGCTGCCTAAGGCACCTCTGACTGTATGTTGCAAAACCTAATTTGTCTTGATCTGTATAAAAGCAGAACTTAATTTACTGACAGGGTGACAGTGCTGGTGGGCCCGAATCTAATTATGTACTTGCAGGACAACTTCATTTCATGACTTCTTTATGCAGCATAGCACGAGACAGTCATTGCTTACTTGACATGCGAGTAGTTGCAACGACAAGAGTTGGTTAGGTTGCCAGTATCACGCGTGAGTAAATACTATCTTAAAGGCGTGATCTGAAAGGTAGTCCTAATTTATTTAGTACATAAAGCAGCCTGGCTGTTGCAACATCATATGCAGCATCCCACTTTAATGATAGTGACCACAGCACCCTCGTGTCACCTCACTAAAAGTACCGCAAGGAAGAGCTGACACTACCTCCACAATTTTGCGTCCTCACAAATGATAAACAAGTGAAAGTGTGAAAACCAGCCAATCGCTTTCACTTGTTTTATGATGCATTACTGAAATCTCACCCTTTTTGTAACTGTAGCGTACATTTTGTTTGGGCATATGCATGCTTTTTTTCAATTACTACAACAAAGACATGGGGTTGAATGATTTGACTAACACAGCTCCTTAGCATGGGGCTAGATTAATGTTGTGAAAGAATATTGTGCTTTATTTATACTGCATTGCACGTCATCTGGGATTATGTGGTGTGGCTAAGGTGTTCTTTATTAAAGCGACAGTATGTCCGAAACGTATATGCGAATCAAGATCTTAATGTTACTCGTCTCTCTAACCTTCAATTTGCTCTCCTAGGTGCTGCTGTGGCTGCTCCACCTGGTGAGGCTGTGGCCTTCTCTTGGCCACCTCTCTTTGCTGTCCGGGATGGTGAGGTACGTATCTGGGCCTACAAGGCACTTTGTCTATTGTTTCCACTCCATTGGCTTATTCTGGAGAACAGACTAATGGCACGAAAGACAAGGACACAAACAGGCAGGCACACAAAGAGACAAACACAGGTACTGACTGAAAGGGACACTGACAGGGTATTCCTGCCCGACGAGGTTTTTAGTTGTACGTGACATATGAGAGCCCAACTACCCAGAACAGAATTTGCGGCTTGAAATTCGGTTTCTTTCCGCCCGAAAACCGCCGATCGAGAACTGGCCGGTCTGAGTCGCGCTCACCCTTTTTTCCGTGGTCACAAGCCGTTTACTAACGACTAGACGCGACCACCAAATTTAATCAAAGTCGTGGGCCATTGAAGGCACACAGTCAGTACTAAAAATCGAAAAAAAATGTGAAACCCATTTTTCGTGGCTTCTAAAAAGCTGCAAATACGCTGATTAAAAAAAAAAAGGTTGCACAGACAACCGGAAGCATTCTGTGCGTTCACTGCATAATTCTCAACATGGCGTCGTTTCGCGTTTCGTGGGACTCGCGGGTGGCAGCGGACGACGGGCGTGGGACCTCTACTTCAGAACTGTCGTTCACTGTACCGGCGAATCCTGTCTTCCTTCGAAAGAGAAATTTCAGACCGATCAAAAGAATTGATTTTCATCCCGTACGACACGCCCGGCCAGCAAGCCGATTGCACGAAGACGTCGCCGAGCCGTCGTCCCTTCTCGTGGCTGAAGACATCGCTCGATCAAACGTCAAGCATGACGTGCGTACTTCGAGTTGAATACGCACGCGTACAGTTTCTTTTCTAGGTGCGAATGTGGGCAATGCGTCGTGCTGCCCGACTTCAAGCCGGGAGTGCATGCACTGGAGGGAAATCGACAGCAAACTTTCCGACATACAGTCGACTCGCGGCATTTCTACGAACGACAGAGTTCCTTCAGTAGCTCAGTGGGAAGATGTCCGCTTCACACGTAGCGGGCACGGATTCGATCCCTAGCAAAGGCGTAAAATTTTTTTTCCAAACATTTTGCGTTGTTTACATTTTTTTTACAATTATTATTGAAAAAAAAATTAATTGTTGTGGACGATACGTCGCTGAACTAAATGGTATGGGATTCCATTTTTGACGCCTGTGAACATAAAGTAGTCACTTTCCACAAAATGCAAGGAGCATATGAATCAGGTAGCGTCCGCTTTCCGAGGTTCCGGTAACTGTTCTACGGGAATCGCAGCCAGCCATTGATGCCGACCCGTTGATCGAAAACTTGTGCACTTTGCCGCACAATATGCCACTTTCAGATGCAGGACACGTGAGGCTGCTCTTCACGCAACATCTTGGGAGTATTCTTTTCGGAGCCGATCACGGGAATTCACCACGGGAACTCACTACTGATTGCCAACAGTAAATGTACAAAACAACTCATTTTGAAGTACAGAACAGCGAGCGGAACAAACATAACTGCAAAGGAATCGCACGGCAAACAGATCCAACAACGCAATTCGTCTGCTGCGCACGAAAGAAAAAAATATCGCACGTGTGGGTGTAGCCACATGACTTCCGCCACTCACTCTCCCCTCTCCACTTCCCCGTGCGGTGTGGGGTTTCGGTTTCGAGCAGTTGCGTTTTTTGGCTTTTTTAAAAAAATACATGACTCTGTAGCAAACTATTAATTGGGTAGTATTCCGACACCATAATAAATCGCCATGCAAAAAATGAAAACAAAAAATTTGGGGGTGTCAGTGTCCCTTTAAAGGTGGACTAAAGACGTTTCTGAGATCGTCTGTTCTTGGTGATAACTCATTCGACGGGCTCTTAGGATCCTAAATGTCCAAAAATTATGCTCGTTCGATGCCTATTTTCCTCCTAAAAATAGAAAAAAATGGAAATAAAAGAAGATAGTTCATGTCCTGGCTTAGGACGAGAAGGTGACCTATCTTCGAAAAAGTTGTACATGCGGATGAGAGTGACAACAGTGCTATCTGACAGCCGTGTCCCACAAATTACAGTTTAGCAGTGCCAATAATACCTATCTAGGGGTTAGTAAGCTAGCCCGCTTCGCTAGTATAGACTAGCAAAGAAGACAGAGGTGAGACATATTGATGCCTATTTCTGAACACAGAAAGGCAAGGTAGTGAGCTATGGTGATGGCACACTCATTCGTGTTTTCTTTTTCCTGTCTTGTCATGAAGTGGAGCCAAAGGTGTTTTTTTTCACATCGCTCGGCTGCCCGAGACTGCACATATTTGTACAAAACATGGGCAGTGCACAGCAGTATACTTCCTTCGTACTTTGCGATTTTGAATTTAAAAATTGTCAAATGGTTCTTTAAAGGGTACCTACAATATCATGTATGGGAAAAGCACATGGAACAATTTTTTTATCTCGTTATTAGTATTTGATGTGTACAGCAATAATGGACCTCCTTTCTTGATGCATATTCCCAATCTGAAATTCCTTCTCTTAAAGGGCGCTCAGGAGCTTTCTAAGATGGCCTATCTATGGCCGTAACTCCGTCTATGTGCTCCAAGAAATCCAAAAATTTAAAGTTACAATCATGTGAAGCTTATTTTACTAATAAAAGTGTGATAAAATATAGTGAATCTCAGACGTACAAATGGCGCCACCGAACACGGCCGAATGTAGGCGAACAACGGGGCTCATCAGACAATCACAAGCGATGGCTTCACGTGCGGACAAGCTGCCGACCAGTCCTGCTCGTCTGCACAGGAAGCCCTCGCTTGCAATTGACTGACGAGTGTCTTTCGCCGTTCCACCCTATTCGCCTTGATTTGGTTCAACCACATTCGCTGTCTTTGATCACATTTTTTAATAGTGAAATAAGCCGCACATGATTGTAAGTTTTGGACTTTTGGGATGCTTAGAGCACATAGGTTGAGTTAGGAATATAAATTGGCCATCTTGGAATACTACGGAGTGCCCCTTTAATATATGTAATTCTTTTATTTATATATAAGTACAATTCAGCATATGAGTAAAACAAACCAGGAACATGATTGCGGACGAAAGTGGAGAGCCCATTTGTGTTGCCTGTAATTCTCCACTTTTTATGCATTTGCTTGACAATGTTACTGCAGATTCATCTTGGACATGACATCAAAATGCGAGAGGCAGCATTTACACACACCGTGGAAAAGGCTGCCACCCCTGGCCGCTTTCTCAGAATGGTCAACCGGTCACGATGGAGCCTACGGAGCTCTTCGAGGAGTGTGTCAGGGCAAGCCTGCAGGCGTCTCCTCTAGGAGGGTGCAGTGGGCAAGAAGACCCTAACACACGAAAAAATTGACGCTCTCACAGGTGGGTGTTTCTGATCAACCTGGAAGGGCACAGGATCTGTTGTGGCTGAGCTGTGCTTAGCTGTGCACATAATGTGTGTATAGTGTGAGTTATTATTTACTACGATTTGAGATATTTTTATGAACCTATTGTTGATTTTGCCTTGTGCAGCACACATGTACAGTCAGAGGCACTATGAGGTGAGACAAGGTGAATGCGGGCAGACCAGGAGAAATGCCGTGTGGGGCACAGCGCTTGCTTTGCGCACTGGGAGCGAGGCCACAAGGTTCGATCTACAGTCAAACCTGATAATATCAAACCCGGTTAATTTGAACTATTTGTGAACGTACAAGTAGCTGCAATAAAAATGCATAGCGAAAAATGCGGTTACATCGAACGAAAATTGCAGTATCTCCCGATAGATCGAACTGCCAAGAGCGCCGTTTACCTCTGCAAGCTGGCTTTCCCCCAGCAGAGGATTCTTCTTGGTGGAATGCCAGCTTGCAGAGAAAGCTGGCTTTTTTTTGTTTTGGGGGGGGGCGGCCGCGTCGACCGCCCAGAAGAAAAAAAAAAAATATTTTCTGCGGAAAGAGATGGTGAGCAGGTAAACGAAGAAATCGCCACTAAATAGCTGCGGTAAGCTTTTCCAACTTTTTCCTGTTTAGCTTTCCTCCTCAACTCATAAATCGCGCATTCTACCAAACAGTTCAAGAAGACGGGAAGGGGAGTCCCCTCTTTCTCGGGCTCTCGTTTGTCTAATCCGGACAGATCCATTCTCCCCCTAGAAGATTAGCCGTCGCTCAAAATCCAGACAAAAGTTGCTTTCCCACCCCGTTCACCACGAAGCTGACAGTGCTGTGGAAGCTACGTGCTCTTTGGGCAAGCCACACTTTTGCCACGTGATCACGCTCTCTCGCGCATACCCACGCGCAGAGAATGAGGTCAGATGGTGAAAGGGAGGCGGCTGATTGGTCCGGCAAGTGCGTAGCTTCCACCACAATGTCAGCTTAGGGGTGAAGGGATTAAGTGAGCTCCGGTGTCGTGTGACGTTCGTATGGGCCCGGTGACGCGCTACGGGGGCTGGTGACGCGCTGCGGGGTCCGCGGATGTATCACAAAGAAGAGGCAGGGAGCTTACGAAGGAAAGGAGGTACGAAATAGTCCGCTGTTTTTTTCAAATTTTCGTACCGAAAGCCAGGCTTTTGACTTTCTACTTTTTTTCTTTTGGCCCACTGAACGATGTGCTATTAGTAAAATACCAATATAAATTGATATATTGCAGTCCAAAATTTGTTTCATGGGTCCTTTAATGACGTACAGAAATCCCTTCGAGAGTAAACTACATTTTTAAATGTGGCGTGCTTGTTCGTTGTCAAATTCAATTAAAACTTTTATATAGAATTGCCCGCGATATCGAAGTGGTAGACGGTTTTTTGCGAGTTCGATATAATCGGGTTTGACTGTATTATGTCGCCCACGGGTAAGGAGGGAAAGCAGATAGAACACGGGAGGGCAGCCGAATGATAAATTGACTGATTATCAGGCTGGACGCGACAGAACTTCCCTAATTACTGTTGTAGCTGTGATTTTATTATTTTAAGTTTTTTTTTATGAATAACTGCTCGTGTATTTTCTCCATGCACTGTAGGTTTTATCACGCAATACCAACTTGCCCAAGCCATCACTTAGCCATCCAGATGTGCTAGCAAAAACGGCATAGAAGAAAAGAGCCATGGACAGCCCTGTGTGCAAGGGAATGTGTGCGAGTGGTGCCTGTTGGGAAAAAAATAAAATAGTAAGTTTCATTCTCTTTGTCTTTTAGTTTTGTTGCATGGCAGAATGAACACCTAAACCTTGGAAAATTGATGTTCTGTTTGCCCAATTTGCTAGCTGTTGTCTTCAGCAGTCCTTTCTGCATCTAAATTATACCGTGCATGCATGACCAGGTCACCCCAGAAGACACTATACTTCGTTTCAGCTTCGGTCCAGACGCAACCAAAGCTACAAGCGCGAGCTCCTGGCTTTCAGCGTCCCTGCCAAGCACGCGCGCTCGTGCAGTGCAAGCACTGTTCTGGGCCACATGCTCGCGCTTGTAGCATCGGCTGCGTCTGGACCCAAGCTGAAACGAAGTATAGATTGGCTGGTCCACATCAGAACACACTTGACAGGGTCACGCCAAGACACCAGAGCACGCCAAAACACCAGAGCACGCCAAAACACCAGAGCACGCCAAAACACCGGAACACGTCAAGACACCAGAACACGCCAAGACCCGTGTCTGAATTTCCACTCTGGTGTAAACGTCAGAAATACACCAGACCCGGGCTGCTGGATTTTTCAATAGGGAAGGTTTTGGGTTTTGTTGAGCCGGAGTTGATTTCGAACCTGCGGGCCGCCAAAAATGACCGTACGAAATTGGCAATGCTCGTGCCGACCCCGGCCTCTTCTAGATCTGTCAACACCGGCGAGTGCGCCACCGTGTCGAACGTCTTCTTTAGATCCACCGCTACCAGTATGCCAGGGGTCTTGAGCCGACCTCAACGCTCGCCCACTACCAGCCGGCAAAGCAGGAAAAGGCTGTCCTGTGTGCACAGACCCGGCCGGAAGCCGGTCTGGGCCGGATCGAAGAAGCCGGGGGTCTCTTCCTCGAGGTAGTAGGTGAGCCGAGTCAGTACCATGCGTTCAAAGAGCTTACAGATTGTTGATGTCAGCGATATAGGCCGAAGATTGCTGATGCTATTCGGCTTCTTTCCCGGTTTCGGAATGTCGCAGACGACTGAATGTTTCCATCCAGCCGGAAGGTTTCCGGCCCACCAAATCTCGTTCAGCTCATCCAGCAACTTAAGGTTTTCCGGCTCGTCGAGGTTGTGGAGCATTTCCCACGTGATAGAGTCCTTGCCTGGGGCACCCCGCACGTTGACTGCGTCCAGGGCCAGGGTTAATTAGTTTTTGGATGGTAAAGGGAGCCTCGGTTCTTTGGTCAGTGACCGGTTGCCTAGGTTCGTAGAGGTGCGGGTCTGGCGGTGTGGACGGCTGTGGGAAGAACGCCTTGGCTGCGGCGTCCTCGAACTCTTCCGGTGTCATGTCGGTGGCTAATTGTATGTTGCGCGCGGTGTTCGATGCTGTGTGCCTGCCCGACATGGCTCGGTAGGTCTGCCACAGCTTGCGGAAGCCGGTGCGCTCGTCGAAAGTTTCGCAGTGCTCGTACCATCTCGAACGGGCGACCTGCTTGGCGTACCGACGGGCCTGCGCGGTCTTGCTGCGCACCCAAAGGAGGTCCTTCTGTCTCCTGCCGTTGCCAAGAAAGATTTTGTGGAGACGATTGCGCGCCGCCCATAGGTCGATGAGATGCTTGTCCAGGGCCGGGATCGTCGCATCCATCTCTAGGGGTCGCGTCGCCGCTTGCGCCGCCCAAAAAAGCCGGCGGGTCACGGGAACTCCCTCCTCGTACTCGGCCACCACCTTCCGGAATGCGTCGAAATCGACCGCCTTGGTCTGGTGTGAGCGTGCCGTGCGGCCGTCTCTGGATAGCTCGAGCCATATTGGATAGTGGTCCGAGCCCATCGGGTCCGGTCCACATCGCCATTCAGTCACCAAACCCTCGTCCGCCCAAGTCAGGTCTGGACTGGTGTCCCGCTGGTCCGCTTGGGGGCTGCAGCGTGTTGGATAGCCAGCGTTAAGCGGGATGCCTCGAACGCTTCCCGGATCCTCAGGCCCCTGGAATTTATCTTCTGGTAGCCCTATTCCTGGTGTTGGGCCCTGAAATCGCCCGCTACGAGCAGGCGGTCCCTCGGGTAGCGCTGCCGGAGGTCGGTCATCCTCTGAAAACTCGTTCGGTCCTTCGGGCCATGCTTGGTACAGCTGGGTTCGGGTCGGCCGTAATAAGACACCAGGAGTAGTCGGCGCTTGTCCAAGGTGCAGCGTACAGCCACCACCTCTTGAACCGAGTTGCAGCCGGGCTGCGGTGTCAACCCTGCGCCTGCGCAAGGTCCCGGAGCACGAACATCCCCGCCTGAGCTTCGACCACATGGCTTTGTTGTCCCGTTTGTCTTGTCGTGTTCGGTGGTGAGCTGGAAGTACCCATTGTAGCCGGTCACGGCCGACTCCGTTTCCCACGTTTCCTGCAGTAAAAGCGCCGCCGGCCGACCCGACAGGTGGAATCTCGTTGAGTTCTGTCGCATTCTGCCTTAGCGTGCGGCAGTTCCACTGCAGGGCGTTAGGTGTACGCTCAAGTGACGGGAGCGCTGGGTTGGTGGCTGGGGTTGGCTGCAGCTGGTGTTGGGAGTGTCCATTCTGGTTAGGGTGTGAAGCGAATGTCTGCGCAAATTGCTGTGTCACCACCTAGAATAATTATTGCATCTGCTGCTGCTGCTGCTGCAGGTCGATATGCTGTTGCGGCAGCTGTTCTTGGCGTTGCTGTTGCTGTAAATTGTAGTGTCCTGAGGACACGAAGAAAGGGCCGTCTAGTCCATTCGAACGTTGAGCGAAAAAGTGTTTTAATGCGAGTCATTGGTTGCCAGATGACGCCATGGTATATACAGTGTTGCCAACATAAAAGCAGAACACAACATCATCCCCCCCCTGAAAAAACGGAACAACTAAGCGAAAGATAGCTAATTCATATGAAAGTCCTGCAGACGGGAGGGACGCCGTCGTTCTCTTGTCGACGGTCCTCTGCAAGGTTCGTCCGTCCACGTCGTTCCTTGAGCCTGTGTAGGCGCCGCAGAAACTTCCAGCCGATGTCCACCAACAGGACCTTCATCTTGTGACACTTGTACCGGCGACGTCAAAACTTCCTGACGTTGTTCTTCAACGGAATCTGGTCCAATCGTAATTTGTATTGGCGTCGCCGAAGCTTCTAGGCGACGTTCCTCAACCAAGTCTGCGCCTCCTGAAACTTGACATGGCGTTGCCAAAGCTTCGCGATTCTCCCCAACGGAATATTCGCCTTGGTTGCCCTCGACGGTTCTCCTGGCTGACTGTTCTTGATCTCCAGGAACGAATAGCAAGTGTAGCAACCGTTTACCTCTTTCCGTGACGCATTCCTCAGGCACAGCCACCAGCTTGGTGGCATTCCAGCTGCGTCCGTCTTCCAGGCGGAAAGTGCCTGGACCCAACTGTTTCTGTATTTTCAGTGGTCGGGAATACGAAAGCTCACCCTTACTGCCACTTGTGGGTTTACGGACCCGTACGTAATCTTCCTTCTTGAATCTTAGAGTTTTGGCACTTCTTTTCGCGTCTGTATACTCCTTCGTCGAGCGCTGCTTGATTTGGACACGAGCTCGTAACTGTTCCATTGCCGTGGCTGGCTCCTGGAAGAAGTTCTTTGACGGAAGGCCCATGATGTCAAGTCGGGTCCTTGGTTGGCGACCGTGGAGGAGCTGAGCAGGAAACACTCCTGTGGTCGAGTGTGGGGTAGACCGGTATACACCCAAGTAGTCCATGACGGCTTCTTTAAACGGTCGTCCTTCCAGAACTGAAACCTGAATAAAGTCCTTCAGGCTCCTGTTGAATCGTTCGACCAAACCATTGGCCTGCGGGTAGTATACCAACGAGACACAGTGTTTGATTCCTCTTTGGTTTAGGAAGTCTTCAAAATGCCTCGACATGAACTGTGGCCCGTTGACTGTCACAAGTTCTTCCGGATAGCCCTCCCGACTGAACACGCCTCGCAAGAAATCTATCACCGCTTGTGACGTAACTGTATCTGCAAAACAAACTTCCGGCCACTTAGAATGGTAGTCCACAAGGGTGATGACAAACTTAGGACCTGCGGTGGTCAGGTTCAGCGGACCCACGATGTCCATAGCCAGCTTCTGCCAGGGCTTTTCCGGGAGAGTAACCGCACGTAGTGGTGCCACGACCGGTTCGGCTGACGTGTCGGCTGATTGGCACACGTGACAGCTTCGCACGGCACACTCCACCTGCCTGTCCATCCGGGGCCACCAGAACTTGTCTCGAAGTCTTTGTTTGGTTTTCACGATGCCAGGGTGTGCCTCGTGTGCAAAAGAAACCAAGTCCGAGGTCAGCGAATCCGGCACAACAGCTTTGTCTTCCCTGAAGACTATGCTATCCACCATAGACTATTCCTCCCTAAGCTGGAAGAAAGGCATCAGCTCCTCAGTGAGTATCCTCTATGCTGGCCATCCCTTCTCGAGGTACTTGTTCACTAGCTGTAGGGTAGGATCCTTGGCCGTTGCGACTTGCATTTGATCCTTGGTGATGCAAGATGACACCAACGACACAACTTCTTCCTCCATATCTGGCTCTGCTGCTGCCACCAAAGGCAGTAGGGACAGCGCATCTGCGACAGCATTGTCACTGTCTCTTCGATAGACGATGTCAAAATTGTAGTAAAGGAGTCTCGCTGACCACCTTGCAATTCGTAGTGGCCTCCTGCCGGAACCTCTGGACGATAACAGAGTCACCAGCGCCGGTGATCGTTCTAAGCAGGACCCTTCGGCCCCCGTGGTAGATGTACCAATATTCAAAAGCAAACAAACACGCCAGAGCCTCCTTTTCCCCAGCAGAGTACATCCGCTCGGTAGAAGTCAGTGACCTGGATGCAAAAGCCACAGTGTGTAGCTCTTCCCCAGCTTGTTGCTGAAGGACGGCTCCAAGGCCAGTGTCTGATGCGTCGGTGGTCACAACTACTGGAAGGTTAGTGTCGAACATCTTGATGACGGGACATGACGACAGAACCTCTTTGATCTTCTCAAAGCTTCTCTGCGATGCGTCATCCCAAGTGAATGCTTGGCTTTGATGCAGCAGTTTCCTGAGAGGCTCGGCCACATCGGAATAGTGTGGGACAAAACGGGAGTAGCAGCCTGCGAGTCCCAGGAATGACCGCAACGCTGAGACGTCCTTCGGTACTGGTGCTTGATACGATGGCCTCCACCTTCGAATACAGAGGAGTCGAGACCCTCCTTGCCCACCACATGTCCGAGGAAAGAAAGCTGGTCCACGTCGAACACGCCCTTGTCATTCAGTTGAAGTCCAGCCTCGGAAATGCGCCTCAGGACACGTCTCAGGTTTTCTTGGTGCTCGCTGGTCGTCCTCCCCCAAACGATGACATCATCGATGTAACAGAGAACTCCACAGCATCCTTTCAGGATGAGCGACATCATCTTTTGGAAGGCAGCCGGCGCTGATGCAAGTCCGAAACAGACGCGCTTGAACCTAAACAGACCATCGTGCGTGACGAAAGTTGTTAACTCACGGCTGTCGGGCGTCAGTTCAACCTGGTCAACCTGGTGGTACGCAGATGCCAAGTCGAGCTTTGAAAACCTGGTAGCACCCATCATCTGGTGCAGCAGCTCCTCAGCAGTGTTGGGAAAGTACATCAAAAAGGTACTTTAAGTTAAGTACAAAGTATATGAGACGTGATGTACTTTAAGTAAAGTATTAAGTACACTGGGCGCAACGTACTTGAAGTAAAGTACTATAAATACAGTGTACTTTCAAAGTAAAGTACAAGTATTTTAACACAATCTTCCATAATGCCCTTTCATTCCCTTATACAGTGATTTTTTAACTGGTATGCATTGCCCAGGGGTAATCAAGCGTGCATGTCATTTTTTTTCAAAATTAGCAGCGAATATTTGATAAAGTGGCCACAGAGTAGTTATTTTCAGGAATAGAGCCAAATTCAGAAGTCCCCATTCTGAATTTGGCGCCCCTTGCACTGGGTTGTTGCACCCAAGGGGGCTAAATGTACCAGGGGAGAGCATGACTGGAATGGCTTCAGCCATGTTGGCGCCTGGCCGGGGCTTTGCTGCGATTTTGAGCTTTGGGGTACTGCGTGCTGATGTCCGGCCGCGGTTTGTTCGTGTTAGTCTTCGGTACGCGTGGATTGTCTGTGTTTTTAGGGGAAAGGAGATTGGTGGCGCTTGCTCTGTACGGACGAACTCGTACGCGCGTTGAGGTGTTTCGTCGAGTCGAGCTCGGAGCGTGCGCAGGTGGTCCCCGCAGCATCGCTGTGCTACACACTGGACGTTCCGCCGGGCATATATTCGCTCTGTGCCCCGGCTGGTGGCAGCGGAGACATAATAACGAGCGTCGCTCGTGGCGCTGGACCCTCCGTGGAAAGTTCCAGTATGTCACCTCTTTGAGTGTGTGAGGCGATGCGAAGAGATTAGTACCGTGCCTCGAGAGCCCATGGGGCGCGCCGTCAGTATATCCACGCCATCCGCGTAGACGGCCTCAGTAGTTTCTCTGCAGGTTCGTTCGGCTTGCAGCGGTGAATGACGCCTCTCGACATGCCCTCGTTGGGTACATGACATACTCGTACCGGGAGCGGGCGTCTCAAGCGAAGCGGGAGCTGTAGTCATTTTTCGGACGCGGCCCGCCTGAGTTGGATCGCGAAGTTGTGACCGTGATGAAATTGGATAGCTTGCTCACCCTGAGTAGTTGATGTCGAAGTAGCGCAGTGTCGGTGGCGAGCGAGCTCATTGCTCGGCGCAGGTCCTCAGGGTCAATGGCAGTCACATCGCATGCAGTGGTCCGTGGGTTGGATGCGTAGCACGAACGTGGCCAAGTTCTGCCCGTTGTCTCTTGCTTGAGGTGGGAGGCGGTTCGTTGGCCGCCTTACTAGCCGTCCCTGCGCTGTGCTCGGGAAACCGCTGTCTCCCAGAGTCCTCCCGTGTCCGCGTCGGCAGGGTCACGCGAGGCCCAGGATGCTTGCAAGTCAGAGTGCGGAGCGTCGCCGAAGGTATCCTCCCGACGAGCGACGCCGCTTGCCGGTTGTCGACCAGGAGCCTTACGCGAGTCGTGCGCATCGTCATCCATGGGTGTGGAGTCTTGGAGTGTCGGGGTGAGCAGGAGCCTCGCCTGGGCGATGATCCCGGTCTCCATGGTGTCGCGATGTCGTCGGTAGCGGTGGGCCGGCGGCGCCGTGGGCACCCCTGCCTCTGGCCGTGCTCGTCGTTAGGCCTAGCTCGGTGTTCCGGTCGAAGGGAGGCAAAGAAGCGACTAAAAAGGCTCAGAATCGAGGGGAACTTGCCTCACTCGTTTAGCGAGTTGTATATCTTCGCCTGCCGAATGTGAAATGAATGTAGTGCAGTCGTCACCCCTGGGTTTCGAGCCATGTCACAGGAGCGGCAAAAAATGTATACGCTGTTGTGCCCCTTGGCTAAGGAATCCAGCCCCCGGCGTATGGCGTACTCCAATCCACTTTAGACTTTTTTACAGCGAAGCTGTTAAGGGCTAGTTCCCCCACTATCGCGTCTGCAGACAAGCGGCATGTCGACACAAAACTCAAGCCAGTTCACCGTCACGCTATGTCATCGTCTCACCTACCAACCGTGTGTGTCCTGTGTCTCGTAACGTCGATATCGCGCTAGCGTTCTTATCAGTTGCCCTTTAGGACTGCACGATGGGTCGGCCGCGTGCCGTTCGTTTGGAGAGAAGAGCGCGAGCGCAAGGAGCGGCGAGCGCGCGAATGGCCACGCAAACGCCGCGAAGCCGATATCGCCTAGAGTTCCCCTGCGTCGAGTGGTTCCGAAGCCCTTGCGAAAAAAGAGCGGATCGGTCGCCTGGACCGCAGCCGAGAACAGAAGCGGCGATGTGACCGGCGCCGGCGGGCCAACGCCACGGACGACGATCGTGCCACGAAAGCCAAGCGCAAGCACGAGGCCCGGGGACGACAGGAAGCCACGCCGGCTAAACAGTTTTTTTTTATAAATACTTCGATCCCACCATTGTACAGCTTCGCTGGTCTTCCATCTTCAGCAAAATAAATAAACAAAGTTTTTTTTGTTTTTTGTTTTTTGCCGGGTGTAAAAGCTCAACTTTGGAGATCTCAAAACGAGCACGCAGCATACACAAGAACGACTCCTTCAGGGCATCTGGCAATTCATTGCAACAGATGCCCTTGCACCCCGGCCTTCAATGATACTAAACTTTTGGCTAGATAGAAAAAATAAAGTGTCGAAAGAATTGTATTAGGCATTTAAAATTGGACCAGAGAGAAAAATGAATAAGTGCCACGTCCTTGTTATTATCTACTAATGAGTTCGAATTTCTGAAACGCGGGCTGAGGAGATAAGGGGACGCATTTGTTTTCTGACGGCTATAATAGCATATTATTTCCAGTAAACTTCAGTTGAGAGTGCGACTTGTCCTGTTTCCCATCGTCTTAGTCCCTGTATTTTTCGGCGCTATCTTTTCCTTTTTCCTTTTTTTGCGTCCTTGAACAGAGGTTTTTAGCATGCTCATTATATGGGTGCAGACAGCCACTCACACGCTCTGCTCACTGTCGTCAAGGCCTCCGCTGTATTTCATCGGTGCCCAGTCTCTCAAAATAAGTAAGGGGAAGGGACGACAGTGAGAACATCTATGCTGTTGCATGGTTGATCTCCATTTCCCACACAAAATGGTCTATGGTCGTCTATGGAAAATTATATGGCAGGCTATCACCCCCTATGGCCCTCTATGGTCGGCCATAGAAATCCATAAAGACAGCTACAGCCAGCTATAGAAAAATCTATGGCCCTGTGTCTAAAGACTGGGAACCATTAAATTTTCTTTACCCGCCTATAGAAAATTTTATGGCCACAAGCCTAAAGACTGGGAACATATAAATTGTCTTTAACCGTCTATAGAAAATTTTATGGCCCTATGTCTAAAGACTGGGAACCAATAAAATTTCTTTAGACGCCTATAGAAAATTACATGGCCCAATGTCTAAAGACAGCGAACCAATAAATGTTCTTTACCCGCCTATAGAATATTCTTTGGCCCCGAGTTTAAAGACGGGAAACCAATACATTGTCTTTACCCGTCTATAGAAAAATTTATGGCCCCGAGTCTAAAGACTAAGAACCAATAAATTTTCTTTCCACGCCTATAGAAAATCACTACCGGCGCTTACTGTTTTAGTAAAAACACTCCAGGTTAGAAAATTAAATCAATACTAAATTTCTGTAATGCCGGTGACAAACCATGACCCAAGATATGTTCTCTGCTGTTGCAACGAGTCGTGAAAACCAGTAATATTGTTTGTTTGAAAAATCCATTAAAATACTTGTGCAACAATTAAAATTAATTATTACCCCCAAAAGTGAAAATAAATTACACTGGCGCCGAACACTGCAATCAAGCAATAGCTTTATTGCAATCTTCAGCACCAGTGTACTGCATGTCATCACTGCATTGTCAACGTGATTCATCAAACTTATTAAAAAGATAATTAATAAATGTTAGTTAATTAGCCTAATGATCTACATTTGCTTTTTTCAGGGTGTTGAATTAAGAGATGGGGGCTATTCCAAGAGACAATTCAAATAATGTATTAAGTACGAGTAATATTCGTTCCGCCTCTACGTGTTTTTGCGACAAATAATGGGTCACCGAAAAAGTCGGATTCAAAAATTAGACTGCCATATATACAGCTAGCGCGAACGTAGCATATGAAGAGAGGGGTCCGGTGTCGCGGCGTTGTTGCTGTTGTGTGGGGTAGTGTTCTGCTTGTGTTCTGTGTATTCTGTGTGTTCCGACATGTACGTATTATCTACCACGTATTATCTACCATGTAGCGTTCACAAGACTTGAAGTAAATTTTTTTTTAGAGTTTGCTGGCTAAAGAGAGCCATAGGGTAAGCCATAGAGAAGTCTTTAGCCAACCATTAGACAAGCTAAAGAGCGCTATGGCTGGACAGCGATAGGGCCATAGACAAAGCTAAAGAGGCCCATAAAGGCGACCATAAGAAATGCTAAAGACAGCCATAGAAAATTCTTTAGCTAATTGGGCCAAATAGCTAAAGCCGACCATACAAAGAATTTTCTATAGCCGACCATAGGACATTTTTGTATGGGAACTAAAAACGGGACGGGTGGAGAACAATTTTTTTTTCGTATGCCGGTGCCGTGTCGCTTTGCACCATCTGCCGTGTCCTGTTTGGAAAGCCTTTAATACCCTCGTAGCATCGGCTCTTTCAATTATCAGAGGCTCCGTGAAAATTTGCACCACCATGTAACTCTGGTCTATCGCGATTGACTCAACTGCCGTTGGCTCAGTGACAGTCGAGAGCGCTTGTGCAGCAGACGTATAATGTGGTCAGAAAAGTATTTCACCGTATTTTCCAAACTAGGGTCTGCTTTATGTAGTAATATACTCATGTGTAAGAGTCGATATTCTATCATGTGAGGACTATATGACGATTTGTTTTTCAAAATCACTCGTTATCAGTGCACTTGTCACCTATAATCTGCTGCAGGTTAAGAATATCAGGATAAGCTGCTCGCACAATGCCCTCCCCTCTTTCCATTTTAGCAGGGCAAGCGCTAAAGAGGAGGCAAGCAGAGGGGAGGAAATCAGCAGTTGTGGCGATCAGAGAGCTTTGTGAGAAGGCCTTGTTCTGCGTTTCCTTATCTGAAACAGACTATAGTGCAGTTGTCAAGATCACTTAGTTTCATGATGGGCATTAGTCAGCAAGAGAAAGACTGCCGGTGTGCTCCTTCCGGTTTCGATTTCATGAGGTTAACGAACGAGATCACTGCGCCTATACGAACAATGTGAGTCGAGCTTGCTCCTGATGGCACAAACACGTTTTGCTTAGAGTTGTGAAATCGCAAATACATAAGCGACTGGAGACTTCCAGGAGCCACGGCTGCGATGCCCCCGAGTGTTATTTCACGGGAAATTAAAGACATATCTTTTTAACATAAGTAAGACATGGAGGAACTGAACAGTTAGTGTGGAGTATGCATCAGGTGAGGTCTATCAAAGGAAAGCTTTTTCTGGGCAGACTGTGCCCCTGTGGACTACACACAGGGTGGGGATAGTAGTCCAGAACATAGAGTGGACGCTTTAATTCAGGTCATAGTAGAGAGGAAAATGCACCTTCGGGCTGGAGTGCTAAGTACTATGCATACTCTTAAGTAGTGGTAAGGAATGTAGATAAGTACCGGGCGTTTCCGACCGACGATGCAACAAACATTCCAGAGAACTTCCATCGAAGCCTTCTATTGCAGTTTATATTGCCAGCGTACCTGTCGACGTGTGCCTTCTGCCTCAAGGGACAGAAATTTTTGCCCACTTAAATTTACAGTTTGTCTTTCCTAATGTAATGTAGATTGCTAATTAAAAAGATCACAACCTTTTGCGTAGATAGTACTTGCAATCCATTCTCACAGTTAGCCTAAAATGTCACCGGACAGATAAGTCTTCTCGTCGTTTTGTTAGAAAGTAAGAATTGCATGTCCTATTGTTGCTGCAAAGCAGTGGTGATTGATGCAGATTACTACCGGGGAGGGGGGGGGGCACTGTTGATTGATGATGTAGTACATGTTGCATAGCACTTTCACTGATGGCTTCTATGCAGTTCATATTGCATATATTTAGCAGGTGTTTTCTGCCCCCTAAGCCAAAAGACAACAATCTCCTGCAGACCCGAGTTTCATTGACACCTCCTACTGCAGTTGTATTTGTTGGCATCTCTATCCACATGTTCCTTGTTTATCATGGACGTGCAATTGGCTGCATTTATTTAGAACCTATTTTGCTGTAATGTAATGCAGGTGGCTAGTAATACAGATCACGAAGGTTAGCATAATTGCTAGAAATTATGCTAGCAATTAGCGTAATTGTTATTTTTTTCGCAGTTCCTGTGATACCATTAGACAGGTTGGGCTCGTCGTCGTGTTGAAAGGTAAAATTTTCAGGACCTGTATGCTGCTCTAACACATTTGTAAATTTGCATATGCAGAATTCTACTTCAGAAAATGCCCAATGGTAAACATAAAAACAAAAAAGTAAAGAGGGAAATAATTCTTTTGTCAGTTTGTGTTGTTGGTCTTTAAACTACTCGCTTCAACTTGAATGTTTGTTTTTGAGGTTGTTTTAGATTCGAAGCAAGAACATTTTTATCTTTAGTATTTTACCTCACGTTTTCCGAAGCTTCTAGTCAAATGGAGAGAAGAGACTGAAATATTGACATAACTATATAGCAGAAAGGCAAACCATAAACACAAACATGATACATAAACATTCACAAAGCAACAGTCATCAGGGAACATTTATGCGAATAACACCGAAGCCAATACCAGTGTTGTGCGTTTTTCTTGATAGATTCACAGATTAACATTGTTGAAGCAAGGAATGTGGCAAATGCCGTTTCATCGTATAAAAACAACTAAATTAGTGTATTTTTTTTATTTCTGGCAAATTCAATGCCTAACTTTATCTATTCGTTCATGTAACTGGTCAAACTTCCAGAACCAAAACTCAAATCGAATAACAAGCCATATGAATATTTAAAATTGGTGGCAGGTTAACCCTTGGAGTTTTGAGTTTATTTCCCGCAAGTCGAACCCAAAGTTTCGTCCCACGCAGAAAAACTAGCATGCTTTAGGAGGTATATTTATTTATTGAAGAGATTGCTTTATGTGCTCAAAGTTAATTCATGTCTGCGTGCCTCCAATCTAGGATATTTTTCTCGAACTACACTTTTGCAGACGGTACTATGAAAACGGCACCCCAGCCTCGCACCCCGAAGTCCCCCTTTCAAGTTGTTTTAAAGGGCAACTCCGGTAGTGATGTAAAACTATCGATAAAATTACTATCGATACTATCGATAGGTTTTTCCAAAACTATCGATAGTGTCGCAGAACTATCAATAGTCGACTATCGATAGTACTATCGATAGTACTATCGATAGCTTTTTTACTATCGATAGTCAGATTTCTGGCGACTATCGATACTATCGATAGTACTATCGATAGTTTTGCACCACTAGTTAGTAGTAGTATTCGCGTGCGGAACGAACACAGTTGCCGCACCGCCGCTCGCCTCCCTTTTTCCTCTCTTCGCTCAAACCACCGTCTTCGTCATCACTGAAAGCTGAACCAAAGTTGCGATGGTAAGTGCTTGGGCTAGTTGGTGTCCCATTTGAAAAAAAAATCGAGAAAAGAGAAGAGGGAGCGACGCAAACTACTAGTGTCGCAAAACTAGTAAACCATCGACAGTACTATCGATAGGTTTACGATAGTCGACTATCGATAATTTTCTTGCCCTTTAACCATCCTTTTTTTATTATTCGGATGTGGGACTTTCTTATTTAGTGTATTATTAAATTAGCACGTTAGTAATTTCTAGATGTCCGTGTTTGCCATAAAGCACGAGGTTGAAACACACAGATTCACCTTTCTGGAATAACGGAGGTGCAAACAGAGACAGAAGTCCCCTGAACAAAACTTCCCACATGCCGTCAACAGCCGTTATTACATTGCTCTACACTTAAAAATAAAATGGACAGCCTAGTTGGGAAAGCTAGGCAGCGAAACAAAAATTTAAGGGAGAGCAAGTTGCGTGCGCAAGGTGGCCCAACCAAGGATACCGCAGGCCTCTTTGGTTGGACCTCCTTGCGCCTACTGCATGGTGATAATAACCCACACGAGTACGGGGATATTCTTGATCGATCATGCAATGAGTGTTGCACAGCATTTTAATTAAAGCTGTTTATTGCTGCTCATTTTATCAGTATATTACTTGGCCTGTGCTTTCTGTTATAAGCGACGGGAGTTTTCGGAAAATTTGTGTTTAGGACCTGTCTTGGGAAATGTAATGTAGACGTTTAGTTACGAAAAACACGACCTCTTGCAGGCACTCTAATTGCATACTCTTTTCGCAGTTATCAATGCGCCACCGACAGCAAGGGCTTGTCGTCATCGAGTAGAAAAGTAAGAATTCTATGTTTTATATCTCACTGTAACATACCGTAATGGTAACACAGGCATTTTTGATGGACACTACGATAACCTTTGCTTAGAATGTTTTCTTTTGTTTTTTTTAATCTCTACTGAAGTTGATTTGCGTAGTTATTGCTGTTTCTTCTGCCCCTAGTGACACGAATTCCTCTCACTGGAAGATCGGGAAGATCGTTCCAGTTTTTAAAAGTGGCAGTAAAAGTTCACTAAACAATTACCGACCCATCTCTTAACAAGTGTTGTCTCAAAGCTATTGGAACATGTTATTTTCTCAAATGTCCGTATCCCATCTTGAACAAAACGACTTTTTATAGAAATACCAGTACGGATTTCGTAAGGGATTCTCATGCGACAACCAACTCCTTGAATTCACGCACGATATACATAGTAACATGGACCTAAACACCCAGACCGACGCCATTTTCTTGGATTTCTCCAAAGCGTTCGACCCCGTGACGCATTGCCGTTTAATTTCTAAGCTCTCCTCACTTCGCATTGACGACTTAACTCTTTCCTGGATCCGAAACAGTGATTTTTACTTAGAGCTTGCCTATGTAACCTCTGGGGTGCCGCAAGGTACTATCCCTAGCCCTCTTCTCTTTCTAATATACATTAATGATCTTCCGCAGTCACTAACATCCTGTGTACGTCTTTTTGCCGACGATTGTGTACTGTACAGAAAGATCAACAACCCTGACGACCACTTACATCTACAAAGTATTATTGATCGGGTAGTTAACTGGTGCCACAAATGGCAAATGATCCTTAACACAGCAAAATGTAAACTTGTTTCCTTCACCCGTAAACGCACAAATTCAGACTTCGCATATGCACTCAACAATTAGCCCATCATCGCGGTTTCTGCTTATCAGTACCTCGGTGTTGAACTAACTTCTAATCTTTCTTGGGTTTCCCACATTAACACAATAACCGCTAAAACATTCCATACCCTCGGGTACTTGAAACGCAATCTGAAATCTGCGCCTTCTCACCTCCGCAATCCGCGTAAAATGGAGCAAACATTCTAGTTGCATTCGTTCTGTCATCACGGACTCACCGAAAGTAGCTTTTATTTGTATATTTTTCTTCCCAAAGACGGATGAATGCTAAGTCAAAGGTTTCAGAAAATTCTATTCGCAATCAAATGTAAAAAAAAGGGTAATTTAGGTGCCACCAGTGTCCGGAATTGAGGCTACGTAGGCTGCCACAGCCCACTGACGACAAAACTTACTGCAACATTTGGTTAAAGCAGCAACTGGAAAGGGGTGGTGAGCGAAAGCACCCGATGTCAAAAGCCCCGTGCCAAATATCCCGCGGCAAACACCCCGGCCGTTTTTCCCCGCTTTCAAAATTCCTAGTTTCAGAAGCGCATGGCGCGAATCTCCCGTCTCAGGTGGCCAGGTCCCCAGCGCGAGGGCAGAGCATTCAGCTTTACTAAGTGTGGACGAGAGCCTGTGTAACAATCACTCCGTACCCGGGACTCAAGTAAGGAATAATTGGATAAAGCTTCCCGTTCTTCAGGCGTACGCTATACACATTCAAGTCTGGGGAGGTTAGATGTGAGAAAAAACAGAAACTATCAGTCACTGGCAAAACATTTAAAGTTACAGTTTTTATGAATAAGCATTGCACCAAAGCTTTTGTTGACTCTGAAGCACGTGCGGATTCACAGTTCCGATGGTTCTGTCAAAACCGTTAACCCGCGGCTCATGGCGCAGTACTTATTACGTATACACCACCAAACACCAGTTCCATTCTTACGTCGTTATAATATATTTATTTCCATCTAGGTGGATAAAGTCTCTAATTCTACATCTGAGTATACTTCTATGACAGCGGGGCACATCCCTGTTTATGCAGATTTATGCAATTGGCCACTTGTACGTCATTCTACGTGTTTCTGCCGTTCAAGTTAACCTTGTTTTGTTGTTTCCTTAATTTCAGAGAGACTTTGTAGACCCTCAACGGATTAGGTAAAGAAATAGAACAACGCTAGTTGAAGCGCAATGAGGGTGGGACGGGGCAGTGAGGACGGGGCTTCTGTCGTCGACGGTAGCTATAAAAATTACCACCTGTGTCAGATTCACTAATCACAGTCTTTTCTGCAGTTTCTGTGCGCCACCGCCGGCCAGGCCTTCTCGTCGTCAAGTTAAAAGGTGAGAATTTTCGCATGATGCATTTGAATACAATGCTCAGAAGACAAGAACTAATGACTTAACACTCTCTTGCAGTGACTCGTTGAATGTGGAGTTTGTGAGGAATTTTAATATATTTTACACACTTCACATACTTCAGGGTTTGTCTCTTAATTCATTGCTCAACAACAGCAGCATGTAGATTTTTTTTCTTCGCGGCTAGAAGAACATATCAAAAGCTTGTCATTACCAAGTGAACAGCTACTGGGTGAGATTTCATGCCAGAGCAGTTTTATTGGTGCTGGATACAATAACGCATTTATTGGATCCGAGTTTCCATAAAACGATAAAAAAATACTGATTCCAATAAAAATACAATACGCTTTATTGTACTGGTTTACAATTTTGATATTACGATGCAGCTGTGGGGGGACAGACAAAAGGCGGCTGTCTCTTGTAAATTCCGAGATGGAACTGGTCGTGATTTTTAATATCACGCCATCTTCCTCCTTTAGTGGCTATCGCCACAAGCACTCCCCCTTGGAGTGCTTCCGGGTCGCGGTTGCGTTTTGAGCCCTGTGGTAGCCTGGACGGAGGAAAAATCAGCCGGATGAGCGATCGCGTCGCTCTTTACAAATGCCGGCTTGAGGCGGTCGACGGACACAACCGTGTCACGGCCGTTAAGTCGCAGTGGAAATGTGTTTTCGCCGCGTGCCACGACAAGTTGAGGGCTTGTGGCGATAGCCATGGAAGGAAGAAGAAGATCGCGTAATGATAAAAAGCACGACCAGTTCCATCTTGGCAATGTGTCTGTCTCCCCACACAGCTTACTGGACTTATTGGACTTTTTCAATATGGTGGGCAAAGAGGATGATAAGAAAACCAAAATTATATATAGTCTCAAGTTTAGGAGGAGCCCTATGGAATGCTTCGTAGCCCTGTTTCTGGAAGTGTATGTCTGAAGTGTATTTTATTTTGTTATTTATTCGTTACCTACATTTCGTCCTGGGGGCATTATTGTAGGGGGTAGCTTACATATAAGCACAACAAATACACAAATGGAAATGCAAAAAAATATCAATACATGTTAACATCTGCTACAAATAATGAAATACGTAATAAAAAAAGTGAACACAACATACACGTATCTACAAACTGCTGCTAACATTAGAAGAATGCAAAACAATATATTAGTCATGGTTCATTCTCGTGTAAGTAAATACTTAGAAGACAATCAATAGTTTCATCCGAAGCTGAAACCACAGCTTCAGGGAGTCTATTCCACTGATATAATGTTCGTGGGGGAAAAAAATAACGATTGAAAAACAGATGTGCGGCATGCTATTTCTCGTATTTTTTTCGTGTGGTCTAATCTCTGGGAAATAAAAGTAGGAGGTTTTAGGTAGGTGCTGATATCAATGCCGGTGCGTTCACGAACCACTTTATTTAGAAAAGAGTACCTTGATAACCTCCGGCGAAGTTCGAGCGAATCCCATGACAATGATTTTTTATTATTTTTCTATTGTATATATATATACATTGTATTAAATGCATTATGAAGTGTATGCGTACAGCGCTGCGCTCTGAATAAAAGCAGACGGATGCTCATGCGCCCGCTTGCTATAATGAACCAGCAGCTGAAAATGCTGGTTCATGATCCAGCAAGCCTATGGATCACCGCGCTGACATCTTAAAGGTGGCCAACCATAAGCAAAGGTTATTTAGAAAAGCAAAGAAAATAGGAGATTCGCCCATCCTCAATCTTGCTCGCCAAGTCAAGAGGGAGTTGAAGAAGAAAACACTTGTGTCTTACACAGCCTATGTGCAGACGATTGCAGAAAGGGCTGCCCGAAATTCAAGACAGTTTTGGTCCTTCGTGAGGCGGAACAAAACGACTTCCTCTGCTCCTGTGTTCGAGAACAACGGAAGGCAGCTAGAACGCCGCAAGAGACTGCCGCCATCTTCAGTACCTAGTTTGCGTCCGCATGGAACCAGCACGACAACACTCTAGCTCATTGATCCCATCCGTAAGACCCTCCCTTACCCTCTGAGCCCCTCGCACCTTTATACATAACTTGTGGAGACACCTGGGAGGCATTACAGGGTGTGAACCCGGCCCAATGAGCAGGGCCTACAAGGCGTGTGCGAGAAAACTGCCTGATCCTCACCAACATGTTCTCTGCATTTTTTTTAACAGAAATAAGTCCCACTCAAGTATAAATTAGCTTTGGCAAAGCCAGTGCACAAGGAAAACGGCGCCTCCGTAGCATCTGTGCACTCATACCGCCCTATCTCCATTACATCAATTGTCTGCAGAAGAATGGAGCGCATTATCAACAAAAGCAGTTAATCGATTGGCCGAGCGGAGCCTGATTTCGACCCACCAGTATGGTTTTCGCTCACGCCGTCGCTGCAAGCTTGCTCTGGCCACACTGATGCACCAAGTGAGTGAATGTCTGGACAACCGCACGCATATGAGTTGGTCCAAGTAGATTTTAAACAGGCATTCGACACCACTCCCAAATGGATCGCAAACTTCTCGGCAGGCAGAAGCCAGAGAGTTTTATTCCAAGGAGCCAAGTCTGAGGACCTAGAAGTAATCTCGGGCAATACCCAAAACAGCGTATTGGGCCCGACCCTCTTTAACATCTTCATTGATGATGTGATTCGTTCCCTTAACTCGACGCCATTTCTATACGCCGACGATCTAACGTTTCTTCTGTCCATCAGGTGCATAAGCCCTTACAAGCAATTACAGGAGGACATTTGCAAGGTTCAAGAATGGTCTGCGACAAACCGACTGCCCCTCAACACGGCAAAGTGCTCCGTGATGTTAGTCACCACTAAAGTCACTGTGTCGGGAGTCACCACCATCTGCACAGCCCCTGTCCACTCCAGACTTGACGATCCGTAACAACCCAATCACAAGGACGCAGCGAACAAAGCTTTTGGGGATCACGCTAGATCCGCATCTTCATTTCTCCTGCCACATTAGCTAGGTGCTTTCTAGGGCACGACGCACGCTGAGCTTCGTGCAACACGTATCAAGGGGGACTGGCCATGAAGGCGCTGAGAAGTTTGTAGACTACACTGGTGCTTCCGCAGCTTGGCGTACTGCTCGTCTGTATGGAGCCCCCAGGCAGGTTACTACGATGGCTTCTTTTGAAAGCGTACAACGGCAAGCTGCCTCCGCTATCTTGCGCCGCCAGTCGCCGACGCAGCTCCCACGATACAGAAATATGGACAGGGTGGAACCGCCTGTCTCTCCGTAGACAGGTGGCCTCGCTTCGCCTTCTAGCCTGCTTGCTTTACGGCCGTCCATAATCGATCTGGCGGACTACAACCACTCCTCGGACGAAAAGAACGTCACAAAAGTACGCTCCTCCCTAGAGCCACCGAGCTCTGGCGCTCCCTCCCAAGCGAAGTTTCGCAAGGGCCATTTGAAGAAAATGAGCACATAAAGGAATTCTGCCAGTGTGCAACCCCCACGTAAAATAACTATGATGAGACATTCGGACGTTAATCCAGCGTACGGTTTCAGTGTGATTTACTATTTATTTTATTTATCTAAGTAGCGGGTACAGTGAGCCTCCATGGTATAGCCAGCCGGCATCTGCCAGGCGGCGCCAGCAGAGTGAGTCACGGTTTTACCCTGTCTCGTTGTAAATTGGCAAAGGGGTGAACAATAAGCCCCACATTGCGTGCCGACGGTTTTGATATGCGCTACGTAAACGAGCGGAACGCACACATATTGGAGCATGACGCAGCGAAAAGCTTGATACTTCTTCGCAGTAAAGGCGCACTCAGGTGATTTGTAGTCACGTTCCTATTGGCCCTCAAGAACCGTAGCTTCAGCCGTACTGGCATGTTATGCGATCACAGCTTCCTGGTCTACCCAGAGTTTCTTGCTTCAGACACTATGCTAAGCGGCGCCACTAGAGTAATAGCTCACGTGTGAACAATGCAGCCGAGACTCCCAGGCATACCCAATATTTCTTGCTTCAATCGCTAGATAGCGCCAAATCAAACAGCATTGCAAGTTGCCTCAAGTGCTCTATCTCACTCTCATTATGGCAGGCCACACATAACGTGTCTGTCTCTTGAAATTTAGACCTATACGTCCTGGTCCTGAAGACTCCGTTCTCGCCTCAAATAGTAAAGAACTTCCCCGTGAATAGTCAAACAAATTTTCCTTTCTTACGTCCCGGTTTTGTGACTTGTATATTGTTAGAGGTGATTTTTCCTCCATTCTTACCTCCCACATTTTTCTCTGCCCCTTTCACCCCCTTTTTCACTGAAGTAGTCGGTTCAGCCCCATCACCAGTGTGCAGGTATTTAAATGGAAGGTTTCGGGTTCAGTTTGTCCATTTTGTGTTTAAACTTTTCCTGTATAAATACTTGAATGCCTTCCGTGCCCACCGCGTGTCATCCATTTTGGTCAACCTTTGTTCAAATTTCTACTTACTACTTAAGACGATCAGCCCATGTCTCCCTGTACACCTTCATTTGGTGTTTTTCCATGTGCTAACAGTGGGCGCGTTCAGTAGCGGCCCCCTTAGCTCCGAACGGAGTAACTCGAGTCGGAGTCCTCAAAACGTCTACTAACAGCAAAGACAAAAAAACGCGGTTTTTAGCTGTTTTTACGCAGTTTCCGCTTCCTTCCTGTGCCAGACGGTCTCCGAATATAATGGAAGACGACACCGAGTACGATCGCTTTTATTTGACAACGGTATTGAAGGAGTCTTGACAAGGTCGTTAAAGAAAAAGCGAGTGACCGTACACATCAGCGCTACTGTTCGAAGCGATCCAACGTGATCGAAGCCTTCGCAGGGCGGTGCAAAGGCTGCTACCGTTTTGAAGCCCGACAAAAACGTCGCCAGCTCACGCAAAATATGGAGCTCGGCGAATCTACGCCGCCGGTTACAATACCTTTATATGGCCATACGTTTGTTCTGCCCTTCGTTACGGACTTTCTATAAAGTGTATTCGTATACACACGGGAAGCTCGGCCGCACTCGGCGATCAAGGTTTTGTCGGCCGAAGCGAGCATCAGCCAACGTCTCACCCCGATTTAGCTACGCAAACAAAACATTAATCGGGATCATGCTCTGCGTGAGTGTTCAACCGGCCACCAAAGTCGCCTTCATACTCTGCCTTGCTCTGTCCAGCACGGACAGGACTATCGTCGTTATTCACCCAGTTTCCGTGCAACGGCTATCAGAACACGGCGTCAAGTGAACGTTCACGTTGTTTATTAGCACATTCGAAACAAACAAAATACGCTCCAATGCACTTTCCGAAGAGAGCCTGAGCTAGAAAAAGAAATTTGAACGCGTAATTCGTCTTACTTTGAGCACTTTTCATTAAAAGGCGCGGGGCGAGTCAGCGAGCAAGCCGCAGACCCGCGCCGCAGCCGATGCAGCTTACCCCGCTATATTTCTCTTACGGCACCAGAACTTGGTCAGTGATCCGGAAATAGGTCATACCGCGCGCCTTTCACTCCTCGCGCACCGTCTCAGGACCCGGTGCAAAAGAGCGCCACTCCTTTACTCCGGAGTAACGTGCACCGGAAGTTGTTTTTGGCCGTCTAGTGGAAGGCAGCGCCAGCTCGCTCGACTCGGAGCCACTACTAAACGCACCCAATGCCAATCTGCCTACGCTCCTTTGTCGAATTTCTAATCCTGATTGAACCTCTGATTTCATGCACAATACCCCACTGTCAAAAGAAAGTCCTGGTACTTAATATCTATTATAGTTCCATAGTGCCTTGAGCTTCATAATAGATTAATTTATTTTCCCTTTTCTAATTATACTGTCGTCGTGCTCCACTAGATATTTCCTTCCCTCATTGAACCAGACTCCCAGATATTTTTATTTTCCTATAGTCGGTTACAAGTCAAGAAGGTAGCGGCAAATGCCCCTCAAAGGGAATCTTGTATTCCTCCGCCACCAATCGCGTCCCGTTGTTTCCGTGACGTCACGACCTGCCCGAACCAATCTTGTTTTGGCAAATGAATATTTTCAACATGGCTGCCGGGCAGATTTTCTACGACTCCAGTATCTTGCAGCAATTATTCTGTTTTTAATGCGGTTTTTCACTTACCCGAGCATACGTCGCTAAGTCGTAACCGCGTCCACTTTTATTCGCAATAGGTTCTGCGCGACAGCGTGAGAATCCAGCGATAGCATTGCCATCGAAAAGTTCGATGCGGGAGTAAGGCCTAGCATCGTACATACGTCGAACGCCGTCTGCTTCTCTGCCTCAGGTTGCGCCTCAACATCGTGACGGCAGCGGCTTTTCTTCGCAGTGGTTTCCGTGGAGCGACGTTAAAATGCAGCGGTCACCAAACTCTTCTTTATAAGTGTAGTGGGCTGTGCGGGAGGGGCATAAGTGAACCGCGAACACAGTAAGTGTCTTCACCCGATTTCGACCGTATCTTTGCTGGCGTTAATAAATAGTCTGTCTACTGAAATGACGCCTTCGAAGCAGTATGTATTCATCTGTGAAACGTGGCGTCCTTGTCAAGTTTCCGCGTCGCAATCAGCTGCACGCTAATCTATGACTGCGATAGTACCCGCGGGTGCACCCTCGTTCGCAATAATGAGCTGTTACATACATGTGGCATACAAATGATAAAGCCAGTGATGCGTATGTTACAAACATTTAATTGATATTGTTTTGGACGTTAAGAAGCTGATGTCTTCTTTTGGAAAAATATCAGAGAATTTGAGGGAAGCAGATTTGGTTCTCTCAAATGCTTCCGAACATTCTGCTTGCTCTCAGAGGCCCTGTCAGTCGTATGTTTATGCTTCGAAACCCGGGTACGTGACGCGTGTACCCCCACTCGCGTCGCGTCGCGGCCTGGGGTATTACCGGTAAACACGCACCAACTTTTCCAATTTACTTTAGAAGGAAAATGTGTCCACAATATTGGATCGCAGCATTGGTTTAATAATTTGTAAAAGATGAAAAGTATGTCAATAAAAATTGATTGCAAGGGCAGCTTCCCGCTTCATGAATTGTGGCTTTCTTATATGCGAAATATTTGTTTAAATCAAAAATTGAAAACATACCGAATACTCAGATGTCCTGATCTTGGTCCGAATGCAAGTGGCAGAATGATTTGTCTTTATAACAATAAAATCAACAATGTTTGAATCAAGCAACAGCTCAAACCGCCTAATTACATTTCTGATGTATGTTTATCTCTGCATTATACCAGGCCGTAGCCGCGAACGAGCTCTTCAGAGTCTGCCATCATCTTTCTGGTCTACCTTGGCAAAGACAGACTCGTGTAAAAAACATATTGAGCTTCTTGGAGGCAACTTCGCAGTCCTCATTGTCAGAGCTTTCATGAAACCATCGGAAAGAAGGGTCCCTGTCGTTTCATCGACACATGTTTCATCAACTTTTTACGACTCTCGTTTCATCGACACTGATTGTTTCATCGATACTACCACACCGTGCTGTGAAGTTTCATCGACACACAAATTGCACGCTGTAGGAACATTTTGTTGTGCGTTTATCACTGGGGCACATGTTAAACTATCCGACCCACCCAGTTCACGACGCTTTGCGGCGACAGTCTCCAGCAGTTCATTACAAAAATGTGGACCCACCCAGCCCACCCGTACATGCCGCTTCGCAGCAGCGTGTAAGGGTGGTCCTGCCCCGTGCATGTACCCGTACCCTTGCTCACCAACAAACCAGCGCACCCCTAACCAAACAAAAATGTTGTCGACGAAACATAGCAAGATATGTCGATGAGCGAGTGTCGATGAAACAATTTGTTGATAAAACGTCGCAGCGTTGATGGAACGAACTGTCGGGGAAATGTCATTTGATGAAATGAGTGGCACCGCACAAAAAGCCTGTTTCCGAGCCGCGTTACTTAAACACTATCGCAGGCATCATTTTTAGATACCCATTGCCAGACAAAATGCACTCTGAACAAAAAAAAGAAAATGAATTTCACGTCCCTCTGCTGTTAAAGTTCACGACCTGGAATTGGATAAGGAGCCATCAGGCAAATTTGAAATGGTTCTGGACTGGACAACATGGACTCGTCATCGGCGTTATTGGTTCAAAATTATGACGAGTACAGCGGGCTCGGGCCTGAGAGCTAAGGGTTAGCGTGGGGCTCCCCAAGCCGAGGGGTATGGCAAGTGCACACCGACAGTGGGAAGCGACCACCTACCTATCTGATCTCGTTGCAAGCCTTAGACCTCAGCCTTCAAAGGGCTCTGCATGATTCGTCGTATGGGATAACTTCTTAGCAGCCCATTAGACTGATCCTACAATTCCGCTCCAACAGTACATCCCCAGGCCTTCCAGGAGGCGACCCACTTGATCCGGGTGCGAGAAGGGACCCCAAATCGTGACCTGCACTATATATTTGACCTCTGGGCCAGCTGATGGGGGCACTACAGCAGCACCAACGGAAAAGGGGATTAGGCCTGTTACAGACTATAGCATCACAAAACCCAGAAATACCTCCATTCATTCTAAACCAGTTTTAGAAGCCACCCAAGCACTCAAAAACGACCTTTCAGTACTTCACAACTCTGTCCTCGGCAACAAGTCAGGCTGCAATCTGTGCATCATGGTTCTTATCGGCTTTAAAAAGGTTTGATTAAATCCTCTACATTGCACTAGTCCGGGAGGCTCAAAACTGAGGTCTCTATGGAAGACCGCTTCACCTCATCACAGCGTTTCTGCAAGACGGACGATATCAAGCTTGAGTCGAACTGAACTAGGCCCAGTTAATGGCATTGGCATTCCCTAGATCTCCGTCCTCTCACCAATTCTTCATCAATGTTGTAGCCGACTTTTCCTCACGTCAAGCAATCGGTGCTGTTTTTACGATATATTTCAAGCCAGTACAATGGCGCCTCTGAAATTCAGGAAATCTATGCCACACCCCTTCAGACCGCACTTCGGCGCACAGGGCAGCCTGCTCCTCATCCACCACGAGGTGTTAGCCAACTCGCCGAAGTGCGACCCAAGAGTCATAATGGCCGTCGACTTCAAGGGAACTTTCGACGTCTCTATTATGCTTCGAAACGGAGCACTAGCACTGGGATTTTGCTCTCCACTGTGCTAACACAAGGTATTGTTATCCCCAGGGTGGCCTCAGTCGTGTGAATGGCCACAGACGTCCCGTTTATGTTTCGAAACAGATCATTGGCAGTTAGAGTTAGCTGTCCACAGTGCTGACGCACGTTATTGTTATTCTCAGAGTGGCCTCGGTCGTGTGAATGGCCACCGACGTCCAGTTTATGCTTCGAAACAGATCATTGGCAGTAAGAGTTAGCTGCCCACAGTGCTGACGCACATTACTGTTATTCTCAGAGTGGCCTCGGTCGTGTGAATGGCCACCGACGTCCAGTTTATGCTTCGAAACAGATCACTGGCAGTAAGAGTTAGCTGCCCACAGTGCTGACACACGTTATTGTTGTTTTCAGAGTGGCCTCGGTCATGTGAATGGCCACCGACGTCCAGTTTATGCTTCGAAACAGATCATTGGCAGTTAGAGTTAGCTGCCCGCAGTGCTGACGCACGTTATTGTTATTCTCAGAGTGGCCTCGGTCATGTGAATGGCCACCGACGTCCAGTTTATGCTTCGAAACAGATCATTGGCAGTTAGAGTTAGCTGCCCACAGTGCTGACGCACGTTATTGTTATTCTCAGAGTGGCCTCGGTCGTGTGAATGGCCACCGACGTCCAGTTTATGCTTCGAAACAGATCACTGGCAGTAAGAGTTAGCTGCCCACAGTGCTGACGCACGTTATTGTTATTCTCAGAGTGGCCTCGGTCATGTGAATGGCCACCGACGTCCAGTTTATGCTTCGAAACAGATCACTGGCAGTAAGAGTTAGCTGCCCGCAGTGCTGACGCACGTTATTGTTATTCTCAGAGTGGCCTCGGTCGTGTGAATGGCCACCGACGTCCAGTTTATGCTTCGAAACAGATCACTGGCAGTTAGAGTTAGCTGCCCACAGTGCTGACGCACGTTATTGTTATTCTCAGAGTGGCCTCGGTCATGTGAATGGCCACCGACGTCCAGTTTATGCTTCGAAACAGATCATTGGCAGTTAGAGTTAGCTGCCCACAGTGCTGACGCACGTTATTGTTATTCTCAGAGTGGCCTCGGTCGTGTGAATGGCCACCGACGTCCAGTTTATGCTTCGAAACAGATCACTGGCAGTTAGAGTTAGCTGCCCACAGTGCTGACGCACGTTATTGTTATTCTCAGAGTGGCCTCGGTCATGTGAATGGCCACCGACGTCCAGTTTATGCTTCGAAACAGATCATTGGCAGTTAGAGTTAGCTGCCCGCAGTGCTGACGCACGTTATTGTTATTCTCAGAGTGGCCTCGGTCATGTGAATGGCCACCGACGTCCAGTTTATGCTTCGAAACAGATCATTGGCAGTTAGAGTTAGCTGTCCGCAGTGCTGACGCACGTTATTGTTATTCTCAGAGTGGCCTCGGTCATGTGAATGGCCACCGACGTCCAGTTTATGCTTCGAAACAGATCATTGGCAGTAAGAGTTAGCTGTCCGCAGTGCTGACGCACGTTATTGTTATTCTCAGAGTGGCCTCGGTCATGTGAATGGCCACCGACGTCCAGTTTATGCTTCGAAACAGATCATTGGCAGTTAGAGTTAGCTGCCCGCAGTGCTGACGCACGTTATTGTTATTCTCAGAGTGGCCTCGGTCATGTGAATGGCCACCGACGTCCAGTTTATGCTTCGAAACAGATCATTGGCAGTTAGAGTTAGCTGCCCGCAGTGCTGACGCACGTTATTGTTATTCTCAGAGTGGCCTCGGTCATGTGAATGGCCACCGACGTCCAGTTTATGCTTCGAAACAGATCATTGGCAGTTAGAGTTAGCTGCCCGCAGTGCTGACGCACGTTATTGTTATTCTCAGAGTGGCCTCGGTCATGTGAATGGCCACCGACGTCCAGTTTATGCTTCGAAACAGATCACTGGCAGTTAGAGTTAGCTGCCCACAGTGCTGACGCACGTTATTGTTATTCTCAGAGTGGCCTCGGTCGTGTGAATGGCCACCGACGTCCAGTTTATGCTTCGAAACAGATCATTGGCAGTTAGAGTTAGCTGCCCGCAGTGCTGACGCACGTTATTGTTATTCTCAGAGTGGCCTCGGTCATGTGAATGGCCACCGACGTCCAGTTTATGCTTCGAAACAGATCATTGGCAGTTAGAGTTAGCTGCCCGCAGTGCTGACGCACGTTATTGTTATTCTCAGAGTGGCCTCGGTCATGTGAATGGCCACCGACGTCCAGTTTATGCTTCGAAACAGATCATTGGCAGTTAGAGTTAGCTGCCCACAGTGCTGACGCACGTTATTGTTATTCTCAGAGTGGCCTCGGTCATGTGAATGGCCACCGACGTCCAGTTTATGCTTCGAAACAGATCATTGGCAGTTAGAGTTAGCTGCCCGCAGTGCTGACGCACGTTATTGTTATTCTCAGAGTGGCCTCGGTCATGTGAATGGCCACCGACGTCCAGTTTATGCTTCGAAACAGATCATTGGCAGTTAGAGTTAGCTGCCCGCAGTGCTGACGCACGTTATTGTTATTCTCAGAGTGGCCTCGGTCATGTGAATGGCCACCGACGTCCAGTTTATGCTTCGAAACAGATCATTGGCAGTTAGAGTTAGCTGCCCGCAGTGCTGACGCACGTTATTGTTATTCTCAGAGTGGCCTCGGTCATGTGAATGGCCACCGACGTCCAGTTTATGCTTCGAAACAGATCATTGGCAGTTAGAGTTAGCTGTCCGCAGTGCTGACGCACGTTATTGTTATTCTCAGAGTGGCCTCGGTCATGTGAATGGCCACCGACGTCCAGTTTATGCTTCGAAACAGATCATTGGCAGTTAGAGTTAGCTGCCCGCAGTGCTGACGCACGTTATTGTTATTCTCAGAGTGGCCTCGGTCATGTGAATGACCACCGACGTCCAGTTTATGCTTCGAAACAGATCACTGGCAGTTAGAGTTAGCTGCCCGCAGTGCTGACGCACGTTATTGTTATTCTCAGAGTGGCCTCGGTCATGTGAATGGCCACCGACGTCCAGTTTATGCTTCGAAACAGATCATTGGCAGTTAGAGTTAGCTGCCCACAGTGCTGACGCACGTTATTGTTATTCTCAGAGTGGCCTCGGTCATGTGAATGGCCACCGACGTCCAGTTTATGCTTCGAAACAGATCATTGGCAGTTAGAGTTAGCTGCCCGCAGTGCTGACGCACGTTATTGTTATTCTCAGAGTGGCCTCGGTCGTGTGAATGGCCACCGACGTCCAGTTTATGCTTCGAAACAGATCATTGGCAGTTAGAGTTAGCTGCCCGCAGTGCTGACGCACGTTATTGTTATTCTCAGAGTGGCCTCGGTCATGTGAATGGCCACCGACGTCCAGTTTATGCTTCGAAACAGATCACTGGCAGTAAGAGTTAGCTGCCCACAGTGCTGACGCACGTTATTGTTATTCTCAGAGTGGCCTCGGTCATGTGAATGGCCACCGACATCCAGTTTATGCTTCGAAACAGATCACTGGCAGTTAGAGTTAGCTGCCCGCAGTGCTGACGCACGTTATTGTTATTCTCAGAGTGGCCTCGGTCATGTGAATGGCCACCGACGTCCAGTTTATGCTTCGAAACAGATCATTGGCAGTTAGAGTTAGCTGCCCGCAGTGCTGACGCACGTTATTGTTATTCTCAGAGTGGCCTCGGTCATGTGAATGGCCACCGACGTCCAGTTTATGCTTCGAAACAGATCATTGGCAGTTAGAGTTAGCTGCCCGCAGTGCTGACGCACGTTATTGTTATTCTCAGAGTGGCCTCGGTCATGTGAATGGCCACCGACGTCCAGTTTATGCTTCGAAACAGATCATTGGCAGTTAGAGTTAGCTGCCCGCAGTGCTGACGCACGTTATTGTTATTCTCAGAGTGGCCTCGGTCATGTGAATGGCCACCGACGTCCAGTTTATGCTTCGAAACAGATCATTGGCAGTTAGAGTTAGCTGCCCGCAGTGCTGACGCACGTTATTGTTATTCTCAGAGTGGCCTCGGTCATGTGAATGGCCACCGACGTCCAGTTTATGCTTCGAAACAGATCATTGGCAGTTAGAGTTAGCTGCCCGCAGTGCTGACGCACGTTATTGTTATTCTCAGAGTGGCCTCGGTCATGTGAATGGCCACCGACGTCCAGTTTATGCTTCGAAACAGATCATTGGCAGTTAGAGTTAGCTGCCCGCAGTGCTGACGCACGTTATTGTTATTCTCAGAGTGGCCTCGGTCATGTGAATGGCCACCGACGTCCAGTTTATGCTTCGAAACAGATCACTGGCAGTTAGAGTTAGCTGTCCACAGTGCTGACGCACGTTATTGTTATTCTCAGAGTGGCCTCGGTCATGTGAATGGCCACTGACGTCCAGTTTATGCTTCGAAACAGATCATTGGCAGTTAGAGTTAGCTGCCCGCAGTGCTGACGCACGTTATTGTTATTCTCAGAGTGGCCTCGGTCGTGTGAATGGCCACCGACGTCCAGTTTATGCTTCGAAACAGATCACTGGCAGTTAGAGTTAGCTGCCCACAGTGCTGACGCACGTTATTGTTATTCTCAGAGTGGCCTCGGTCATGTGAATGGCCACCGACGTCCAGTTTATGCTTCGAAACAGATCATTGGCAGTTAGAGTTAGCTGCCCGCAGTGCTGACGCACGTTATTGTTATTCTCAGAGTGGCCTCGGTCGTGTGAATGGCCACCGACGTCCAGTTTATGCTTCGAAACAGATCACTGGCAGTTAGAGTTAGCTGCCCACAGTGCTGACGCACGTTATTGTTATTCTCAGAGTGGCCTCGGTCGTGTGAATGGCCACCGACGTCCAGTTTATGCTTCGAAACAGATCATTGGCAGTTAGAGTTAGCTGCCCGCAGTGCTGACGCACGTTATTGTTATTCTCAGAGTGGCCTCGGTCGTGTGAATGGCCACCGACGTCCAGTTTATGCTTCGAAACAGATCACTGGCAGTTAGAGTTAGCTGCCCACAGTGCTGACGCACGTTATTGTTATTCTCAGAGTGGCCTCGGTCATGTGAATGGCCACCGACGTCCAGTTTATGCTTCGAAACAGATCATTGGCAGTTAGAGTTAGCTGCCCACAGTGCTGACGCACGTTATTGTTATTCTCAGAGTGGCCTCGGTCATGTGAATGGCCACCGACGTCCAGTTTATGCTTCGAAACAGATCATTGGCAGTTAGAGTTAGCTGCCCGCAGTGCTGACGCACGTTATTGTTATTCTCAGAGTGGCCTCGGTCATGTGAATGGCCACCGACGTCCAGTTTATGCTTCGAAACAGATCATTGGCAGTTAGAGTTAGCTGCCCACAGTGCTGACGCACGTTATTGTTATTCTCAGAGTGGCCTCGGTCGTGTGAATGGCCACTGACGTCCAGTTTATGCTTCGAAACAGATCACTGGCAGTAAGAGTTAGCTGTCCACAGTGCTGACGCACGTTATTGTTATTTTCAGAGGGGCCTCGGTCATGTGAATGACCACAGGCGTCCAGTTTAGGCTTCGAAACAGATCACTGGTAGTAAGAGTTAGCTGTCCGCAGTGCTGACACACGGTTATTGTTATTCCCAGAGTGGCCTCAGTCGTGTGAATGGCCACAGATGTCCCATTTATGCTTTAAAGCAGAGCACTGGCAGTGATCTGTTGTGTTTTTCTTAGACAAAAAAGAGCTTATTTGCAATCAAAATTCTATTTGTTGCGTAGCAAAGATGTTTGGACAGCGGGAAGGGCCAATATGGCATCTGATGTCTTTGCCGTAGATGGGCTGCAAACTTTTGTTTTCGCGAAGTTGAAATCTATACTTGTGATTCATGGCACAGTGCAATGTATAGACCAGCTTAGACATTATCGTAACAAAAATAAAAAGTTTGTCTGGTGGCTGCATATCGAAATGCTATACGGCAACGAGCAGAGAAGCATGACAACATGAGACACGGGAGGTCAGTGGTGGACAAGAACAACGATCCGATTTTAAAGCATATGAGTGGTCCTTAAAAGGACCGTTTTGTGTTCCGAGATGTTCCACGCTTTCTCCATAATGGTGGCGTTAAGCTTCGTCAAAGGGCTCGACACCAGACAGGTCACTCTCGGATGGGGTGTCCTCTCCATCCAGCTGGATGACGATGGGCTGGATGTGGGCACTTGTGGCACCGCCTCGTCGGAACGTTGCTTCGATGTCAATAACGTGCCTGACAGCATTAACCCAGTTGTCAGTGGTGACCTTGTCAACTTCTTCGTTGAGGAGTGTCCCCACGTCGACAATCTTGAACGTCGTGTTTCGGGCAGCAACGCCGTTCTTGATCTGCGCCCATATCAGTTCAATGGGGTTGAACTCGCAGTGATACGGTGGGAGCCTGACCACAGTGCAGCCAGCCGTCTCGGCAGCAGTGTCCACACGATACTTCAGGTGCTGTGGCTTCACCAAGGCCACAATGTCGAGCAGCTGCTTCTTCAGCATCTTGGGGTCCCATGAAACGTTTTTAGACGTCAGCCACTGTCGGATGTCGTCCTTGCGGGAACTCGTCGTCGGCACTGCTTCCAACCGCCGTGAATGGTAAGAAGCGTTGTCCATGACGATAACGCTTCCTGTCGGCAGTTTGTCGAGGACACCGTCGAACCACTTCTCGAAGCGGGCGCCATCCATTTCCTCGTGGTAATCGCCGGTCTTTTGTCCACGGAACACGTCCAGGCAGCCGTCGACGAAGCCTTCATCGCTGCCGATGTGGGTGACAATAAGACGCTGGCCCTTCCCCGATGGCTGCTTGAGGCCAGTCGAGAGACCACGCATGAAGGCGTCGTGAGACGAGGCCACGGTCGTGTCTACCCACACCCTTGAGACAGTGTGCCCTGCCGTCACCCACGTCTCGTCCAAGTAGAAGATCTTTCGACCATCTTGTCGGTGACGTGCGATCTCATGCAGGTACTTCTGCTGCCAGGCGACGATGTCCTCTCGTTCAATCAGCCGCGAGTTTCGTTCCCTCTTGTCATGCTCGAATCCGATGTCGTGGAGAAGGCGACGCACAGTCCAAGCCTTCAACGAGGGAAGTTCAGTGCTCGTGCAGAATTCGGCCGTTATCTTCTTGACCGTGGGGACCTCGTTCCGTCGAAAGAAACGGTGGACGCACGATCTCAGCGCGCACAACGTGAAGTCGCCGTACCTGACTTTGCGCCGCCTCTTGCCTTCACTTGCTGGGCGCTTCCGAGAAGGTGTCACAACTTGTCCCTCGGTTTCTTTCGCCTGCTTCCTAATCTCGAGGACGGTGCGTACACCAACGCCAAGCAGTTTGCTGACTTTGATGCAGGACTCCTCCACAGTGAGGCCGGGCTGGCCGGGCTTGGCGGGCGGTTCGTGTCGCACCTGAACGTACGCGTTCATTATCAGCTGCCGTGCAACTCGGTTGAGGACATCGCCGCTCTTATGCTTCTTGTAGAGGCGCCTTGGCGTAGACGGCGAGGCTGCACCAGACTCTCTTGACGAAGCAGAATCGGAGGAATCGCATTCCGCTATCTCCACGTTGGGATTCATAACGGAAAAGAAAAGACGACTTCGGATTTTTCAAAACGCGAATCGCAGGGAATTTCAAAACCCGAAACGCATGGTTTTTTTTTTAACAAACGCAGCAAATGCACGGAATGTACCTAATTCGTGTAGGAAGGTTATCAAGCTAAAACCAACAACCATATATGCATTACTTATAAAAGTTACAATTTTCGTTGCACTGAAGCCTTCTTTTTACTTCAACCTTCCGGAGCGAGTAATTTGCCTCGGCTAGGTGGCGCAAGCTGCCGCCCGCTACAAGGTCTGTCTGTAGCCAATATCTATCCATTGAAGCAGAAGGGGCGTTTTCAGCGAACTATTTTCTCGACTGCGGAGGCGTCTGAAGCGGGCGCATCACGCTTATGGGGAGGAGCTTCTACTACCTTCTTAACTTGTAACCAGCGGCGTAGACTTTCTATTTTCCCGGGGGGGGGGGGGGGGGAGGGGGAGGGGGGAGGAGGGGGAGGGGGCGGGGCAGGATGAGAAGTTCTCCGGGGGGGGGGGGGGGGCTGCGCGTTGCCTTTTCGCCAGAACTGGAGATTGAAGCCAACGAAAGCACGCTGGGATTCCATTTCCCATGTATTTTGTCAATAAAGGCAACGTGGGCGTTATTTTGTTTACATGCCACTGCTAGAAGCTCGTTACATGGCACATAAACACCGTCTCGGTAAGGATCATGGCCCGGGCCCGGGGGGGGGGTGCTCTGCCCCACGGATCTCACCAGGGGGGGCACGGAGCCCCGATGCCCCCCCACCCCGAAGTCTACGCCCTAGCTTGTAACCGACTGTAGATGGTCTATTACAATGTCTTGTATCCTTAGGGGTTCCCTCTTTTTGTCGTTAAACACGCTCACCTGTATTCACTAGGCACGAGTAGCGCCTGTTTAACTCACTGACTAGTGACGTCATCGACTAAAATGATCACGTGGCTGTATCGTGCCAAGTAGGCACAAATCAAGAGGACACTTCGCTTCAGAACGCTTATGTGCCGGCCGCCGAGCTTCCGTCACGTTTATTTCCTCGTCTTCACTTAGCTCGTGCGCGCTCAGCTAGCTCTATAGCCGATACACCTTCTCTTCTTTAAAAGTTCAAAAACAGAAAATTAGTTACAATATATACAATGTGTAAAATATATAAATATCTACATAAGAGTATATACAACTATAAACACTGTAAGTTGTACAAAAAATATATACAACTATATACACTGTAATGTCATTTGCATATTTCACATCACTCGCAAACTTGATTGAACTTCTCATCATACGTTAACCGCTTCGGTACACGAACTGCACGAGTAGACTGACGAGGTACGATCAGAGGTAGAATTCTCTGTTGACAAGCTTGATTTCCATTAGCCAGCTGGATTGTACCAGGGCTTGATATGTCTTGACTGGAGTCAGAGACCGTTGGCGCTTGTGTTCCAGGGCTTCGTATATCTTCGTCTCCACTGTCGTATGCCTCGGACCCTACCTCATCGTAAGAATCGAATGTCTCCGATGACTTCAGTAGGTGTTGCCGGTTCCGCCGTATGTGGGTACCCTTCTCAGTTTGTATATTGTACGACCTCGGGCCCTTGTCACAGATCACTTGTGCTTTCGTTGACCATCCTTTATCTTTATCATCTCGAACTCGTACAGTCTCTCCTTCTTCTAACTGGGACAGCGCTCGGCCTCGTTTCATGTCTTGTTTGTGTTTTAACACTGGCCTAGCTGGTGGAGACACAAAATCTGGCAGGAGTGTACGCGCTTTCCTTCTCATCAATAGCTCTACTGGAGCTGATCCGCATTCAAGTGGCGTGGCCCTGTAGGTTAGTAACCCTAACCAGAAGTCTTGCCCAGAATGTGCACACTTTTTGAGCAGTCTTTTCACAACTTGCACGCCTTTCTCTGCAAGTCCATTCGACCTTGGAAAGCGTGGACTAGACACCACATGTTTGAAGTCATATTTTGCTGCGAACTCGGCAAACTCTCTAGCTGCGAACTGTGGCCCGCCGTCTGTACAAACCTCGAGAGGAAGTCCATGACGAGAAAACATACTTGCCATGACGTCGATTACAGTTTTTGAGCTCGTGTCTCGTAGTTCGGCGACCTCGGGAAAGTTTGAGTAAGCATCGTAGAGAACCAGGTATGATTTCCCAGCATACATGCACAGGTCTGCACCAATTCGTGCCCAAGGTTGTAGTGGCGTCTCTCGTAACTGAAGAGGCTCTTCCTGCTGGCGATAGGCATATTGTTTGCAGGTTCCACATCGGTCGATCATCGCTGTGATGTCTGTGTTCATTCTGGGCCAAAACATTAGTTGTCTGGCCCGTGCTTTGCACTTGTTGATGCCAAGGTGGCCGCTGTGCAAGCGTCTCAGCATCTCTGGTCTGAGGGCCAGGGGGATAACAACTTTAGCTCCCTTCATCAAGACACCGTTTACAACAGACAGCTCGTCTTTGAAAGGTTTAAACTCGCCTTGAAGTGGAGTGTTATTGGTCAGGTTGTTGACAACTTCATGAAGTTCTTTGTCTTCTGCTGTGGCTGTAAGGAGCCGGGCCATAGTTTTGTCACTGACGAGCGTAGACAGGACGGTTGCTGCATGAAGGTCCACATCATCGCTGGAATCTTCTCTTGTCGTCGGTGTCTGCAGTCGAGACAATGCATCAGCAAGAACCAGCGCTTTTCCTGGCAGGAACTCTAGCTCCAAGTCGTATCGCATTAACCTCAAAAAGAGGCGTTGCAACCGTGGTGGCATATCTCCGATGCACTTCTTGGCTATGGAAATTAACGGGCTGTGATCTGTCTCGGCAGTAATATGCCGTCCGTAGATGAAGTCGTGAAACTTTTCACATCCGTATACGATTCCCAAAGCCTCTTTTTCAATTTGAGAGTAGCGGCATTCACTATCCGTCAACACTCTCGACGCGTAGGCTACAGGGCGCCAGTCTTGACCATGCCTTTGAAATAAGGCTGCACCTAAGGCTCCTTTGGACGCATCTGTAGATACTTTTGTTTCCTTCCCAGCGTCAAAAAGGGCCAATATCGGGGCTTTTGTTAACATTTCTTGCAGCATTTTCCATTCCTCCGTATGCTGTCTACTCCATTCAAAAAGTGAATCTTGTTTGTTTAAGCTACGCAACAATGTGGTTTTATCTGACAAGTTAGGAATGAACTTCCCGAAGTAGTTGACCGCTCCCAAAAGTCGCTGCACTTCCTTTCTGTTTGTTGGTAGTGGCATGCTTACAATGCACTTGACTAGTTCAGGGTCTGGCGTGATACCTTTAGCGCTAATGTTGTCACCCAAGTAGCAAATTTCTTCTAAAGCAAACTGGCACTTCTGGAGGTTTAGCGTGAGGCCACCTCTTCTAGCCGCTTGCAAGGCCTTCCTCAGTCTAAAGTCATGTTCCTCACGGGTACTGCCCCAAATGAGTACATCATCTATATAGACTCGTACTCCCCTTAATCCTTCAAAAATTTGTGTCATTTCTCTCTGAAACACTTCCGGAGCAGATGAAATTCCGAACGGTAATCTCAGGTACCGGTAGCGCCCAAATGGCGTTGCAAAGGTACAGATTCGCGACGTGCTGTCGTCAAGCGGAATCTGGTGGAAACCGCTGTTAGCATCAAGCCTTGTAAAATACTTTGCACCTGCCAACTCAGCTTCAATGTCCTCTCTGCGAGGCAGTTGAAAATGTTCTCGTTTCAAGCTCATGTTTACGTACTTTGGATCCATGCACACACGAATTTTTCCATTTTTCTTTGCAACTATCACAAGAGGGCTTACCCAGTCTGTTGGTTCTTGGACTTTGGCGATAATGCCACTGGTAGTCATCCGGTCCAGTTCGGCTTTCAGAGGTTCGCGGAGAGCATGCGGCACTCGACGTGCTGGCTGAACCACAGGACGGCAGTCATCCTTGAGAGTCAGGTGATACTCGTTCTTAGTGCGTCCGATGCCCCGAAAAACATCTGGAAACTCGGAGACCACTTGCTGTTGGAGGCGACTTGTTTCCTCGAGACTGTCTATGCGGTGAACCAAGCCAAAAGACTCGCAGCTTTGAAGCCCCAACAGTGCTTGCTTGCCCTTCTTCACGATGAAGAAGTCCACGTTTTTAATCGTTGGTCCAATCTCTACAGAGAGGCAGACCTTGCCCACATGCTGCAGTTTTTCTCCTCCATAGCTTCGTAATGTTGTTGCGCTTGGTACTGGCGGTGTCGACACCTCAAGTTTCTTAAATATGCTGAGAGGTAGAAGATTTGCTTGCGCTCCGGTGTCAACCTTCAGGTGAACGTCTCGGCCTCCTATCTTCGCCATCACTGTCCAGTCACGCTCGTGCTTTACTTTGCGACCATCGACTGATAGAATCTCAAAGGTATCTTCTTCGTCATCTTGTCTAAGCTCTCGTTCATGAACATTGTCAACGTTCATCTTCTTGCCTTTGCAGGCTACCGCAAAGTGGTTTTTCTTTCCACACTTGTTGCATGATTTTCCAAATGCTGGACATTTTCTCGGCTCATGCCTTGAGCTGCAGTACTGACACTTGCGTCTTCCGGGAGAATTTCTGTCGTTACGATCCACTGGATCTACAAGCGTATCGGGAGTTTCCCAGGCCTTGCTTTGACGCTCAGAAATTTCCGCTGATTTGCAGAAGTCAACGGCTCTCTCAAGTGTTAGGTCTTTTTCCCTCAGCAGCTTCTCTCTGAGTTTCTTACTCTGTATTCCGTACACAATTTGATCTCGAAGCATCGACTCGGCTAGCACTCCGAAGTTGCAGGACTTGACCTTTAGTTGCAGGTCTCGAAAGAACAGTTCAAAACTCTCACCTTCCGTCTGCTGGCGTGTTCTAAAGACGTAGCGCTCGAAGGTTTCGTTGCACTTTGGAAGGCAATATTCTTCGAATCTTCGCACGACCAGTTCATAGTCATCCTTTTCAGATTCTTTCAGATTGAACGTGTTATAGACGTCAATGGCCTCCTGGCCAGCCACATGAAGAAATATGGCTGTCTTCTGCTGCTTCGACCTCA
>JAZHYW010005024.1:0-19654 GCA_037355805.1 Ixodes ricinus
TGAAGATCCCTGTAAAATTATAAAAATAACAGTTAGATTCCCCACCACAAGAGAGCTGTGTTAACAACATAATTCTTTGCTTTCCAGAGAAGTATACAAAGCAAGGAGAACATAATACCCTCTCCTGTGAGGCAACGAGGGGGGGGCGGAGGCTACGTCAGGCATTGTGCCTTTATCTCTGCCCCCTCTGAGGAAACAAATCCGCAAAACAAATAAAGAAAAGAAAAAAAAAAAAACTGGATGCATCCGTAAGCAAGCCTTCAGAGGGCGCACCGTTCAACTGAAATAAAATTATATTGAGTGATATAAAGACCTAGAGGCACTAAGAATACTTCTTCATATATAGATCAAGTTGAGTCGGAGAAAACAGGAACCAGGCAAATATTTTGCGGCCCGCCTTGCTATGCAGTAGCCATGGTGCACACTTCTAGGGCAAGAGTAGCTACATCGCTATTCTAATTTCGCGAACCTGCGGCATACTCGGGTACAGAGATATTTGACAGTGAGTCCCCAGCAATTCGTTAAATAGAAACGCCCCGCGCGCCGAAAAGTTTGCTAGGCGTTTCGATATGCGTGTCTTGCGCAAGGCGTATATTGTCGACGGTGCTGGCCGCGGACAGAACCGAACATCAGACGGCAGGAAATGTGACCGACTTCGCGAGATATAAAGACATACTGGTTCATGCTGTAGAGTGTAGAAGGTGAAACTTTAGCTAGAGCCTACCACTAAACTAGAGCGCGTCGCGCAGTAATTCTACGGCTGCACACCGGCAATGCTCATCCAAATGAAAAAGGCACGGCAGGGGCGGCAGATCTAGAACAAACACTACAATCCAGTGTTTGTTCTCTGCCGTTCACGTTCATGGAGCTGCATAACACGCTACCAGCCTCACGATTCTTTTGTTTCTGAAGCAGTGCACGCGCTTCAACGTAACTTCACGCCGCAAATGTCGATACTCACAAGGTTCTCAGCCGTGGCATCTTGTCTCTGACGAGTACTTGTGTTGACTTCGGGACCGGAGTTTCAGAACCCGGGAGCAAGTACTGTTTGTAGGGCCCACGCTTTCTTGGGCGTTTGCGACGACGCTGGCCGCTGCCGCTAGCACCTTCTATCGGAACAAACCCACGCTACCACAAGAGTCGGCCTAATGCTGCGTACTTGTCAATAATCCGACACACGCTTTCAGTGAAATCCACTTATTTTACGAACCAAACTTTCAAAAACTGAAAAGCGCTGGCTAACTGCCAAAAACCACGACACAGCCACCGCTTGCGCTGAAACGGGAGACGAAATGCGTAATGGATCCACGGATCATGGTAAAATCGACGGATACGTAAATTATTGTTGGATGGATAAATGAATGAGACTGAACCCTAAGCGTAGGGTGGAGCTTACGCCACCTAGCCAGTTTTATTTTATTTTCACTGTTATTTCACGTGGGCTTATATATTTAGATATTAATTCTTAAAATCTACGATCCACGTACGACGGAGGGCCTCTATGCAACCGAGTGCACACTCCTTCCGCTCTACGGGTCGCCCAGAAGGGAATGATAAAGTATTAATCCTTCCTTCAACCTATGCCACATATCAGATAACCTGCTTGGTTATCTCCACCTTCCCAATGTCTATTTTTCCTTCACTATCCCTAAATCCCAGTGCTTTTGTTAAATTAGTTGCCTCTTCAGTTACTAGAGGTGAAGCCCCGTATATTGAGGGGCTTCAGCGCAGCCAATCCGGTGCGGAGAATGTAACACGTGATCTTCCGGCTGCGCTTGGCGACGCGTGGAGCGCCAAGTCATGTGACACGCTGGCACCCTTTAATTGGCTGGCATACTTCGTAGCGTCTCCTGCGGTCCAACGTAAGGTGAAACCAGAGCCGTATATGGGCGCTCTGTCTGACGAGCGTACGTCATGCACCAGTTTGTACCAACAAGTCTTGATCTGGCAGTAAAAAAAAAAAAAAAATCCCCACAGTCTCGGTTTTTTTAACCATGTGCAATGTACACCAGCTCGTTTGCACCCTTACATTTTGTTCATAAATCAATATAGTGTTTTACCATCTTGCATAATGCTCTAAAAACACGTTTTTTTTTGCGTTTTAGTTTTGTGAGTTACCACGCTCACTGGCGTCGCTCACAGACGCTACATAAATACGTGTAAATAAAAAATACACGAAAAAATGGAAGGGACGCGCTTGTTCCGTGCTGACCAAAGACGCAAGCTGCATTTTAATGCGAAAGCATTAACTGTCTCATCGAGCGAGCTGATGTCATCAGTTTGAAGCGCGAAAACGGCTCCTATACTTCGTTTCACCTTATCTGCGAGCGAAGCCAAAGTATAGAAGCGCGATGACCAGCGCTTTTTGCATTTCTCCCCAGCTCGCGCGCTTGAGCAAAGCCTGAACGCACGGAGCTTTCGTTCTCGCGCTTCCAGCGTTGCCTTCGCTCGCACATAAAGTGAAACGAAGTATAGTTTCCGCGATCGCCTTCGGTTCCATTGGCTGGCCCGCGTCGACGGGACTCCCGCTGCGCCATGGCCTCCGAGATCCCGAAGCACGCGCGCGCAAGTACGCAGCAGACGACAAAGGGAGCGGACGAGCGGCTTGCATGCTCTCGCATTCACAACTCATAAGAAATGCTTAGGTGTACCTCAAACTTTTTATTTCGCATCTGTTTTTTTTTTTAACTCCGTGTTAGGGCGCGTGGTCGACGAACGCTGACGAACGCTTTCATTAATAGACCATTTGCTATATTACCCAAGCATCAAGGAGGATGCAGGGATTGGTGTTCCACGCGCCACACGTGCTGGCCTTCTCCGTATAAAAGATTCGAAGTAAATAACCAAAATAAAGCGTTGACGAACGCTTCGTGCAAGATGCCATTTGTTTTAGGTTTTTTCTTTAGAAAATTTACTACTGCTGAGGCCAGCAGGTGTGGCGGTGGAACACCAATCCCTGCATTCTCCTTGATGCTTTGGTAATATAGCAATAGATCTATTGACTGCTGCTTGTGCAGGAACTGGACGCCCCGTTTTATGCAGTCGTGACATGTGCTTTGCAAACGCTACAGCGCCGCAGGCATTAAAGGGAACACATGAGCGGCAAAAACGGGCGCCGCGCAGCAGTTCCTACGGCAACTTGCGCGCACGCTGTGGCGTGCGGCTTGGCATTGGTCCACGTCACAGCGTCCGGGGTTGTTGCTATGGGAATCAGCGCGGCGCACGTTTTTTGCCGCTCATGTGTTCCCTGCTTTATGGTCGCGTCTTACGAATGCGCTCCCGCTATGGTGCCTGAAACGTGTCTCCGACTGGTGTGTTTACTGCGTCTAAAAAAGTGGTCCCTCGATTTCCGGCGTCCCAACAGCTGTACATTTGTGGCAGACGCCCATTCTGTTTCAAGTCGCTCTCCAGTGTGGCAGTCCACCGAAGCTTCGATCGGCAGCAAGGAGTTGAGACGCCGTGACGTTGGCCGTGACAGCGACACTCAATTCGCTTCTGTTACCCGCAGCACCGTTATCATTTCTACGACCAACCGACAAGATCGCGACATGCAACAGCATGACGCTCCGGCTTCTGACATCATTTGTTGCCACTTCGGGACCACTTCTGATGTATGGGCAGCAGAACAGTCGGAGACGCGCTCCAGAACAGAGTCCAGGCTAGGGTGCCTCGATATGTATCTGTCACAGGGTGAAGACACCCATTGTTGTATTGAAAACTGCCTGCGCGTGCCGAATGGGCCTTAAAATGGCGCCAAAGCACTGGGCAGAGCTAAGCACTCACTCCGAACGAGATCGAAGCGCGTGCAGTCTGGGCATAGAAATGGTCGAGATGCCGCCACCCTAAGACAGACGTGGCGAAAGTGTATGAAGGCTCCTAGTCCAGGCTAAAGCCCCTTTATGTTTCAAAAGTAGCGCAAGGTGCGTCGATGCACGAGGCACGTGCAACGTGCAGCCCTTGGGAAGATCATGGCGGCACAGCGCAGCACTGATATGGTGTACTAGAATAAAACTGAGCTGGCATTTGAGACGCCATGATCTTCCCAGAAGTGGCACGTGTCTCGAGTAAAGCCCCTTGATAAAGGCCTTTTTTACTAGTACCGCCAACCATTGTGGTAACGCGCGAGACACGTGCCACGAGCGGATGCTCCGCCGCCATTCGCTTCCAAGGGCCGCTCATTTCAGTGCTGCGCCGCCATTTGCTTCGAAGGGCCGCTCGAGACATGGGCCTCGTGCGCTCGCGCATTTGACGCTACTTGCAAGACACGTAAACACATCGACGGGCTTTAGTCTCGAGCATTTGTACAACAATGAATGGCGCCACTTTTCCCAGGATAGGGCTTTAGTCCAGGCAACCATACTCGCGCCTCCTAACCAAAAACAACAAAAAAAATACAAAAAAAAACGGAAATGTGTTTTGTTTTTTTTTTGCCCGATTTTTTAACGGTTGTTCTGCTGGATTTTTCCCTCAGCCCAGTGATAGTTGCAGGGGTATAAAAGGAAACAAATTGGATATTTAAATAAGGTAAAGGAGAAAAGAAATGTATTAGGCTGAGGTGGCGCAAGCTACCCGACTGAAAGCGTACAGCTACTATCTATTCATCTGTTTCAATCCAAGAAAAGTCCTTGAATCCAAGTCAAGTGTGCCATTGCTTTTTTCCGGGCGCCATTTTGTGATTGTTGAATGTGCACCATAACGCTGGTGAAGTCTCTTCAACTTCGTCGTTCATATTGTGGTAATGATCAGCCACGCCTACGTTCGTTTTGTCGACGATAATGAACAGACAGTTGTGTCAACAAAAAACATACGAGATTTTAAACCAACCGGCCCTGACGACTTTAATGACAAGTCCAAATACAGTGTCAAGTGGGACGACGACAGCTTGTACTACAAGGCCCGCATACTGCTTTTGGGAGGTAAGTTTTGTGATCAGCATAATTTCCTAAGCGCATGGTGTATTTGCAAACAAAAAGAGGAAGTAACCGCCTTTGCCGGCTCACTTATCGCTGGATGCCGAGTTACGTTGGCATCCACCCGATGCGTGGAACTTTTGGCACTTCAATTCGAACCCAGAAATTGGATCTGCCTCAGTCATACACGCCATTTGACAAAATGACACATATTATTATAACATTGAGGTGGAAGCTTTTTATAGTGTTTTGACATTCACAACTGCACAAACGTCCTTGGGAACCGATTGTTTTAGGCTGGATTCACACTGGCGATAGAATCGCATTCCCACCGGCGATGTAAGCAGTTGCGCATCGCACAAAAATTAGATGGTCACACTGGCGTGTGCGATGCGAGCCCAACGTATTCGTTGGCGAGTCGTTTCTCGAAACTCTACTCCGAACGCCGTTGATTGGCTCAGCCGCTCCGCGACTAGATCGCATCGGAAAAAGTCTGGTCAGCAAGCGACTGCTGAAATCGCGTCATTCTTTGCCCGCGGTGGTCGATTTTTCGATGAAAGTTATCGCGCAACTAGATCACATCGCCGGTGGGAACGCGCCTGCGATTCTATCGCACTAGCGATAGAACCCATTTCTGGGTTCGAATTGAGGAAGTGCCAAAAGTTCCACGCATCGCTGGATGCCAACGCGATGAAATCGCGCGTGCGGCTGCTTAAAGAATTTGTGCAATATCACTCGTATCTGATAACGTGATGCTTGTTTTGCGACCGAAAAGCTGTCGCACGAGGTGCTGCATATCGCTAGTGTGAATACAGCTGTTGCAAAGTGTCCATCTGCTGCGGTGGCTTTTCGTTTTTTTTTCTGGCATCTCCAAATTTTTTTTTGCAGGATAGAAAAATTTTGTAACATTTGGTGAGTTGAAAGTGCATGATGGTTGATGCAGCATGCACCAGAGAATCCACAATAATCAACCACTGGACACTTTTTGCATTGGTCATGCATCCCTTGCACTCGGGCTTTGTGGCACTTGGTGTCATACTTTAATTACTGAGCAGAACAAAAATAGGCAAACAGCAGCATGTTTACATTCAGAAGTGTTTGCCATTTCGTAAAACTCTGTTTTACATGCAATCTCCTTGAATTTTCTTAAAAAGCCTAGTTTGCACCCTCTCAGCACATGTGCAAAGGTTTGTGTGCAAACTTGTAGCTAAGAGCATGCCACCTAGGGCGTGTACCTGTGAGTTTGCTTCATTGAAAGTAAATTTGTTCCATACAAGTCTGCTTTTGTGATTCTCAGTGTCTGAAGAGGACGTGAAAGACAAGCTAGCAACGGGTCGGCTACGTATTAGACGGGTCCTTGAATCATCAGATTCCTCCTCCGAAGACCAAGCAACACTCAACAAAGAAAATGCAAAGGCTCAAAAGGTGAGTAGCATTTAAAAGGAAACAACACTTGTTCTGTATTCGAGAAAACATGCTAATGGTATGCGCATATAAATCGGCCGAGAATGAAGAACGTTTAGATGCTCTATCAGGCTAACGTTCCATTCTTTTGAACCAAGAGAGTTTGATAGTGCGCACCTGCCATGTCACTAAATGCATATTTCAAACTGCATCTCAAAATATAGCCTTGTTTTAGTAAAGAAGTGCGTGTGGCAGATAAATAGCAATTTTTCATTTTCAGAAATATTTAAAAGAAAAGCAGGTCTCATCAGCCAAAGTTGACCTAAAAAAATCCTGGAGCAAAAAAAAAAAAAAAAAAAAAAAAGCTGCTTCCTGTTAGGCATTGAAGGTGACCAATGCTTCGGAGCTAGAGGAAAAGTACAGCAGAGCGCAGCTGCCAGATCAAACGACTGGAGAAAAATCTTCAGGAAAAAGACAAGGAGCTTGACAAGCTTTGGCATCTGAACTTCTGTCTACAAGAAACCATCATAAAAAATAGAACTCCTTCAAGGTATGTTTTCAATGCCAAATATACACAACATTATAGTAATCTTGTGTCTCGTTTCACAGCCTCTGCTACAGCCTACAGTCCCCGCTGCAGGCCCTGGTTCTGCCTCCTGCCAATGCTATTCCAGCAGGAGCTGAAAACACTACTTCCTAGCATTCCTGCCCGTGCTATACCTGCAATTTCTGCCCCTGTGATACCAGGCCCTACTGCTCCTGCAACACCAGCCGTCGCTCCAGCTGGAGTTCTTGCTGTCCCAGCTCCTGTCCATGTGCCTGCTCCTCCGCCTTTGAACCACCCTCAAAGCCCCCCGGCTATCTGTGTGCAGCACAACCTCTCGTGGCTAGAGATGGCAAGGTAGCTCCAGATCTACAATTATTGTCCATGTATTTACATCTTTTTTGCGGTATTTGCTTTCTGATGAAACACATGTTATGAAAAAAATAGGGTTTCATGGTTTGATTACCTTTAAAAAGAATGCAGATAATGTGACTGAACCTAACTCACATAGCACTCAATTCTTGAAAGGCTTTTTAAGAAATGAGCCTTATTTCAAATCTTGTAAATATAAATTAAGAAGTCAGTTTTTGTGAATGTGAATGCATTAGAGCAGCATAAACTTTAAATGAATTTGGGGACCAGGTTTCAGTAGAGAATATTGGACAAAATTTGGCAAGTCATTTTATTACAAGAACAATAAAAAACATATAAGTTACAATCTTTTTTTTAATTTTAGGAAGCTAATGCTCTTGTGAAACTATCTGCAGTGTAGAGCAGTTACGAAGTGCCTGGAAATGGGTGTTGTGCCCGATTTGGGACGGTAATAATTTAAACAGAAGATCCACCAATCAGGCTAAAGTAACTTAAGTAAAAACTTGAGAGGATGGATGCTTGGGCGAGTTGGTGAACCATATTTTCCTTGTATGTCGTGCTACTTGTTCTACTTATCACGTTCGGAAAAGTCAACCCGGACGCTGAAGAGAAAAATGAAGTAGTCGAATACACAAGAGTTGTAAGTTCAGCGCGTGTGCTCGTCTTCCTGAGTGTATGGTGTGAGAGTGGTTTTCCCTGCGCTGTCACCGTCAAATAAGTAAAAACATGTTAGCCATTTTCTTTTTTTGATTTGCATTGCAATACGAATTATTTTGCAGGTAGACATTGGACAGGGGATCCTTGTGGGCGAAGCAGCGTGGGACAAGGTGTTGAAGGCAAAAAAAAATTCTCTATGGATAAAGGAGCTGGCCGTTGCTGTGTTTGGGGATCGTGTCCCCCTGGAAAGTTGTGTGGAAGGTAAGCAGTTTTTTTTTCCCAAGTGTTTCTACTACCCTGCTTAGTCGTTTGCTGTAATCTTGGTGCCCTGCAGTAAATGCCATGTTTATATCGTTGCAACCTTTGGAAGGTGGCAATACGGAAGGAAAGTTCTTGAAACTGGTTAAGATGATGAGGGAGACAAACAAGATTTTCTTTTTGTTTTTCAAGGGAAACATTGCCCAAAGTTTCCTGGCCGTCCACCAAAGCAAGGTCTCTGCCCCCACAAGAGTCATTAAAGGTGAGTGGCATATGGCTTGCGCTTAAAGGGATGCTGAACTGAAATTTGGATTTCACAAAGAAGGTAGCAGGAGTGTTCAACGGGGCGCCACAAACCCTAAAACACCACTCATAAAGTGATATTTCGATTGGATGGCCGTATTTTTGTAAAATAAGGATGAGATTAGGTGAGAATCGTGACGTCGCATTTCCTGCAGAATTGTTGAGGAGGAGGGAAAACAGCCTTGTTTCCTTCCTTCTTTGCGTCCTTGCGGAGTCAAAGCGAGAAGAGGATGAAACAAGAATTGCGATGTCACGGGCTTTTTTGGCCTTGTTCAAGCACCCTTTCACAAAAATACTGACCATCTGTTGGAGAGTATCGCTTTATAAGTGATGCTTCTGGGTTTGTAATGATCACCTAGTGCTTCACGCATTGTTTACTGAATTCAAAATTTCTGTTCAGCATCACTTGAAAGGAATGCTGAACCGAAATTTTGATTTCAGAAAACGATGCAAAGGCGCTAGGCAGGACGCTATAAACCCAAAAGCATCACCCATGAATCAATACCTCTAATGGGTAATCGTATTTTTGTGAAAGAAGAGCGCGCTTGAACAAGGACAGAAAGGCCCGTGACGTCGTGATTCTCGTTTTTCTCTTCTCGCTTTGACTCCGCGAGGACGAGAAGAGGGAAGGAAGCAAGGCCATTTCCCTCCTCCTCAACAATTCTGCAGGAAACGCGACGTCACGATTCTCACTCAATCTCATCCTTATTTTACAAAAATAGGGCCATCCGTTCTGAGATATTGCCTTATGAGTGGTGTTTTGGGATTTGTGGTGCTCCCGTTGAACACTCCTGCTACCTTATTTTGTGAAATTCAAATTTCGGTTCAGCATCCCTTAACCTTGTGCCTTTTCTTCAGCAGAGCACTGTTGTGTTGGCAGTTTGCATAGGATTTGAGGTCAGCATGCTCTAGAAAGTAATCTTAGGATTTGTAGCTCTTTCCATCCATCCCATCATTTAAACAAAGCAATGGGCTGCAAAATGATCCAAATCTTTGTATAATCTACTTGGAAGAAATCATTCGTGATTTCTCCTCACCTGGTGCACTTCACCTTGAGGTATACTTTCGTGAATAATAAAATTTAGTAGAAATATCTGCAAGGGTGAGACAATACACAAACGAGTGCAGCAAGCAGCACATGCAGAAGTTATTTCCAGCTGAGGTCACAGCTATAACTGGTTTTCTTTGCAGTACACGAAGCATGTAAAAAAGCATTTCTCTATAAAACCCCTTGCTACTGAGGATGCATCTGGTTCATCCTGCAATACTGTTTGCTTTGTTAGCAATTCTTAGAGATTTGCTAGCTTTCTCAAAAAGTGCACTTTGAGCACTGCACACAGCTTTCCAGTACGGTTGAAAGAACAAGTGGGAAGCTTGGGCACACAGCTTCCTGTTACCTCTGTTTACATTGTGAAAAGTGCACACACGATAGGCTCGTGGGTGGATTGGTTGATTATCTTCACCTGTCTCCTAATTTTCCACAGCTGCTTTTTCATGCTCCCAGGTTAATTAGTGTCTTCTATAGTTTTTGATGAATTTTGGATTATGATCGTGCTCCATGACAGCATATGGTTAAAAGTCTAGTGTAGAGCCAAGGCTAATATGATAGCATGCGCTTTCCCTTGAAAGCTATCTTCATTTTATGAGTGAGATGGACAGTAACATGCTCCCACTGCACATGCACATACATGGCATGATCTACTAGGTGAACCATCAGCTCACCGTTTAAAGCTATCACTGACATGCTCAGAAGAAAAGGCAAACAATGCTCTTGACATAAAAAAGTTTAGAAGTATGATGCATGTATACCCAAATGAGCTTGATACTCTTTAGAATTGCTGTCCCAAGAACCATTCTTAATGGTGCACTAAAGGGTTTTTGAGATTGTCTGTTCTTGGTGATAACTCATTCTGCTGGATCTTAGCATCCCAGAGATCAAAAATTATGCGCTCGTGTAATGTCTATTTCCTTACTAAAAATGTGTCGAAGTTTGTGCCACGCCCCTTTCTGAGCGGAAAAATCTCGAGCACAGAATCTAGCGGAAGCGCTGGCGGCGTGACGACGGGCATGCGTCAGCCAATCACAAGTTGTCTTTCTGAGAGATGCGGCTTGTGACTTTCTGACACGTACGTGTTGTTACGCCGCCGGCGCTCTGCTGGATTCTGAGCTCCAGATTTTTCCACACAGGAAAGGGCGTGGTACAACTTGGACACATTTTAGAAGGGAAATGGACGTCATACGAGCATAATTTTTGGATTTTTAGGATGCTTGGAGCCCGTAGTAAGATATCACCAAGAACCGACAATCTCAGAAACGTCTTTAGGTACCTTTAAAAGACCAGAAAAGTTTTTTCTGGATGTCGTCATCATGATTTATCGGTGTCAGTATAAATAAAAGAGCACACAAACAGCTATGAACATGCTTTTAGAGGTTTAAATCACCTAAGCATACTATATATGCCTTAGCTCGAAATATTTCATCACTACAGTGATCCATAAGTGAAGTTAGTTCTATGCTTCATTATGAAGTATCTTCAAAAAGTCAAAAGTAACTTCAGAGAATGGAAGAAGCAAAAAAGACAGCACATCACACGTCTCATGTTTTTTTTTCTTGTTTCAGCTTTTTGATGCTTTTGTTATTTTCCCAGTAGTATCAGCGTTAATTCATCATATTAATTTTTCACCAGCTTGTTTGAATGCTTACTAAGTATCTTCATTTCTTCAGATGTCTACCAAGCCAAGCTAGAGGCCCAGGGCATGCCGAGGGCATACGCAGAAGAGGCCAGGTGCCAAGTCACCAAACGGATCAACGAAAAGATCGGCGATTCGAGAAGCTCGAGGACAGGAGCTAAGTGCCTGATTTATGGCACAATGATGAATTCAATAGACCCATTTTTGTTTCCCTTGATTTTTATTCTGATCTCCCATTTGCCTAACATAGAGACTTAAAATTTCATTATAAGTTGCTGTTCTACAGGGGCATTGAACCAATTTCTCAGATTGTCTTTTATGGTAACCTTGTGCTCCATAAGCATTCTTACAAACCGAAAATTACAATCCTGGGGTTATGTCCCCAAGTGAAGTGTCGATGAAGGGCGCTTGTCGGGCTGATCGCTGGCGATGGTTTACCCCATGACTAAAAGTGTAGTGTAATTTGGATGTGCGCGTATCGAGACCCTTTTCAATGTGAGTTATAATATAATTGTAGGGAATATGTGCATATTGCATATTGGTTCAGAAAATGTAGTCCACCCAAAAAATAATCCTCATGTCTATTGCTCATCGATGAATTGGCGGTTTTGTAATCTAAAACTGGATATATGTATTTACACCTGTGAAACAATTTAACTTAAAAAACAATCTTTAAAATCGACTTCATTGTCCCTTTAAATGCCCAAGCAACATGTCACGTTGCCTGATCTTGCGTGCTGTGCTTCACATAACGCGGCATGCAATAAAGCATGCCGTGTTCGAACGGTTGGCTTGCCAACCGTAAAAAAGCAAAGGGCATTAACAAAAAATTTGCCTATTGTGAGTTGTTCCTGGGCTATTATATATTTTTGTCATGTTTCATTCTAGGAAGCAAGCTGCTGATGCTGCCAACAGGGACGATGAGCTGAACGACAGCTGCTAAACATTCTTCCTGAGGATTAAGTTCCTTTTGCCTTTGTGTAAATTCTATTTTTTTTCATTAATCAGTGTATTATTTATATATTGTCTTAATTCTGTAATAACAGATGCTTAAATTTCAACAGTTTCTTTATTTGTCGGGGTAATTGGCAGAACTTGCTCTTGTCTTAGAGACATACCGTATTTACTACGCACAATGAACGCACTCGCGTAATGAACGCACCCCCAAGTCGGCTCTCAAAATTTTGACTTTTTTTTTCCCTCGCGTAATAAACGCACCCCCAACTCGGACGTCAAAATTTTGACCCCCTCCCCCCACGCGCGCAAAATGAATGCACTTTTTTATCCTGGTGCAGTGAGGTCGTGAATGCATGGGTAGCGTGGGCGAACAAAACACCTTGCAAAAGGCGTTAAAAAATAAAAAAAATCCAGCGGAAGCAAGAAAGAAAAACATGGAAAGGAGCTTTTTTTTTTTTTCTTGCACAGCGCAGTCTGGACTTTGGGTCGCGCGCCTCGTGGAAGGAGATAAGAAAAAGAAGCGGAGAAGTCCTCGCCTAAGCGAAGCAAAACAGCTTGCGAAAGGCGGCAAAAAAAAAAAAAACACGGAACCAAAAGAAAAGAAAAAAAATAAAAAGGAGCTTTCTTTTTTTTCTTCCTTTTGTACAGCGCAGTTTAGTTTCGGGGTTGCGCGTCGCGCGCAAGGAGATAAGAAAGAAAAGCCCCCCGGCTAAGCAAAGCAAAACAAAACAGCTTGCGAAAGGCGGCAAAAAAAAAGTCCACGGAACCAAGAAAAAAAGAAACATAAAAAAAGCTTTTTTTCTCTTTTTTTTTACACAGCGCAGTTTGGTTTTGAGGTCGCGCGCGAGGAAATAAGAAAGAAAAGCGGAGCGGAAAGAAAGAAATGCGCAAGAAAGAAAACATGGAGAGGAGCTTTTTTTTGCGCATCGTAGTTTGGTTTTTGAGTCGCGCGCCGCGCGCAAAGGGATAAGAAGTTACGTCGATGTTTCGGGATAAAAGGGCCGTTCATTATGCGAGTAAATACGGACGCAAAAATCTTACCCCGCGTAATGAACGCACCCCCAACTTTGCATCGATTTTTCGGGAAAAAAAGTGTGTTCATTATGCGAGTAAATACGGTACTTGTATGTCAAGCAATGCTCAACAGCTTTTGCATCTGCATATGCATCCATTTACGGGTCCCAGGTTGGGTACATAAGCACTCAGGTTGTGTACTCAAGCATTTTCAAAGCATTAAAGGAAAACTCATTTGTCTGGCATTAGAATATGCACGTGTATTGTGAGCAGCCCAAATTTAAATTTATAGTTCCAGAAATGTTGCTTTTGCAGTTCCAAAAACAAATTAGGGATATACCGATGGGAATCAATGGGTACTGTCCAAAAAGAAACTGAACATAATGAGTAGTGAACTGGGTGTTTGGACTCATTGAAAATACCAATTGGTATTTCTCCCAATTGGAAAAATACCAATTGATATTTCTCCCAATTGGGAGTCACCAAATACCTAAATTGGTATTCTTCCAATTGGGTAGTCCCAAAACCTAAATGGTTTTCGTTCAATTGGTATGCTTCCAATTGGAACCAATTGGTATGCTCGACATTCATGCTCGACATTCGCCAGGCCTTCAACGCTCTGCCTCACACTCCCATCATCGACGCCCTGCGGAGTCTCGGGGTCACCGGGCGGCCGCTGGGATTTGTCCGGGCGTTCCTCAGCGAGCCGCTCGGTGACCGTCAAGGTGGGCAAGGACAAGAGCTCGCCGCGACACCTCACGCGGGGAGTCCCACAGGGCAGCGTGATCAGCCCGCTTCTCTTCTCGGCCAGTATGTCATCAATTCCGGCAGCCGCCCATGCAGGGGGCGCGGACGACGTTGCGCTGTGGGTGACCGGACAGAGCGGCCAAGAGAGAAGGGCTGTGGCAGAGCTTCAGACAGCACTGTACAATGTCATCTTCCATCTTCCACAGCTCGGGCTCACGGTGTCGGCCGCGAAAACTCTCGCCCGACCTTATTCCGACCAACACTACATCGACGGGCAAAGAAATCAGACGGGAAAAAAAGATCATCTACTTGGGCCTTGTCCTGGACAAGAGGCTGACGTGGGGAGCAGCGGTGGCCAGTGTTATCCAAAGAATGCGACCCCGCATTAACATCCTGCGGTCGCTCGCCGGCAGCACCTGGGGGGCAGGGCATCATGCTCCAACTCCACCAGGGACTGGTGCTGTCGGTGCCACTCAGCCTCAGCACTTCACAAGCACAAAGCCTTGAAACTGTCCACCGGATAGCACTCAGGATCTGCCTTGGTATATCCAGGTCGGTGGCGTCTATCCCGCCGTACACGCAAGCTGGTGCCAACACCGTTGTCAACCATCTCCAAAAGCGCGCACTCGGGCACCTCATCCGCATGTCCACCTGCGAGTCCGCTGCACCACTCCTGGCACGTGTCGTGGAGAGGCCCGAGTCGCGCTTGGGGCAGCTCCTGTGCGTTCAGAGGGACGTCGCAGACCCTGCACCGGCAATCACTCCCCTCCTTCTGCTGCACTCGGAACCCCACCCACTGACTGCCCAACTCCGCATTGACGGGATGGGCACTCGTTGCAGAACTGCCACTGTCGCGGCGAAACAGCTGGCAGTGGATCACATCGAACGGCACTACCCCGGCTGGGCAAAGGTCTACACCGACAATTCCGTCCGCCCCGGCGATGGCTCGTTGACGGCGGCTGTCTACGTTGAGAGAGTGGACCTCGGCGCAGGAGAATGGCTTCGCCTTCCACGCCACCAGCAGAACCGCGGAGCTGACGGCGCTTCTCCTTGTGCTCCGCCTGATCCGCTGCAAGAGCCGACGCCCGGATAGCTGGCTGGTGCTCTCCGACTCCCAGGCGGCCCTGGCGCAGCTGTACGGACTCGAGGGGGCATCCCCCTCGCTCGGGAGATCGCAGGTGAGGCCCAGCTCCTCGGCGGCCTCGGCCACCGCCTGGCATTCCAATGGGTCCCGAGCCACTGTAAAATCCCTGACAACGAGCACGCGGACGCCTTGGCGGGGCGGGTCCACAACACTGCCGAGTTCCGATCGTCAGACGTGGGCCCCTTTGCCGACGACGAACTCCTTGTCACGCGGGAGGCCGCCGCAAACCAACCGGATGAGCGGTACGCGGCTGGCGGCCGACCAGCGATGCCTCATCGGAACACGGGCCGCGCCGCCTCAGACGCCGACCCGGAATGCCCAACTGGCGGAGAATAGTCGGATCTCGATCACCTCCTCCTAGCCTGCCCGGAACTCACCGACGCACGGGCGGCCATGACGACATCCCTCGCCGCGCTGGGGTTCACGTTCCTCGAGGACACCGGGCTCCTGTGGTCCCTTTGACGTCTTGCACATCACAAAGCATGAAGAAACCTCCAGCTTGTATAATGTCTCTAAAGAATTCTCCGTAACAAACATCACAGTGATTGACTGGGCAAATTTCGCACGGGTTAGCTACAATCACATTCTTAAGTCGAGGAGCTTCTTCGATGCTCATGGCCGCAATCGCATCGTAGAATCTTGTCGTGTCCATTTTGTACACATTGGAGCGATGACGTACAATTACGGCATTTAGGCGAGACCAACACTGCCTATAGTCTTCTAAACCTATCATTTGATTTACGATAGTTTCGTAAGAGTATCAAATGCGATAAAAAAGTATCAAATGCGTCTTCAGCAACAGACACGTGTCGATTTTCAACAACTTTGTTGTACGTCGCACAGCAGAGACCAAGTGGGGCGGGGCTACTTTCGAAAAAGTAATTTCATAAAAGTAAACAATTTTCCGTACACTCTTTCGAGAGAATCCTCACAATCTCGACCATCTTGCACGTTTAAAACAAGTTTATAAGTTTTCAAAAATTTTACTCTGTTTGCAGTGGGCGGTGAAACTTTTTCAAATTAGACACATCAAAAACGAGCAGCGAAAATTCGCATTGCTGCGTTTTTGAACACAGGCCTACACACGCGCATGGTGATTTCATTGTCGATACTACAAGTGTCGTCATAGCACACCACATGGCAAACGTCCACACAATCGTGTGACGCCAACACGGACAGCGTCTCAACGACGAATTGATGCGGATTCTCGATGTGCAATGCGAGCACTCTCTCCATGTTTATGTCCGTAACGAGTGACGTTTGATACAATTTGCAAAGCGGTGACGTTTCCGTTAGCCATTTGTTGATCCTGCTGATAAACCTTGTTTTGAGCACACCACAATTATTGGTCCATTTACAACGAATCGGAACGTCCAGGCAAAGAACCATATTTGGGTATAAACAGAGATCCACCACCAGAATTCCAACTGCTGTCTTTCACGATGACTACTACACACCTGTGATCCCAAGCCGTTTTTTTCTAAAAATCCTAAAGTGGATCGTAATATATATTGCGATGCCTGTGATAAGGAATGTATACCCAAGGAATACGACTGGTTCATGCTAGTGGACATCATCCAGGACCACTGCGAAAGGGGTGTGGAACGCATCGAAGAGCGCTACAAAACTGCTGTGTGCACAATTTATATGCTAGTTCGCTAAGAAAGCAGAAAACATGGAGCCTTGGGACAACCAGCCGCTGGAACTGCCTAAAGACGTGGAAGTAAAAGGCACCCGGAGCCTGGTCAATGATTCGCCGGTTCATCCACCCAAAGACCCCGAAGGTGAAATTCCATACGAGCTACAGCCATGCAGCTACTCTATGCATTACAAGCGACTTCAAGATTCGCAGTACAATATGGAAAATAACGTACGAACTCGACATACCGCCACAACCTTCCCTAAAAGTATCTCTGCGAATGTCATTGTGAAGAACGCGCGTCGTCTTCCCTACGATCAGCAGAAGAACAATTTTCTTGCGACTGTTAACGATGCAGAGTTGGTTCTAAACTCCGTCAAAGGAAAAGCGGAGGACAGTAAAAGTTCAAGACGAAGGACGGTCTTTCCTACAATGGCGCAAGTTTTCTTAACTGAGAAACCTATAACGATCAATCCTGGTATTCAATACGAGCAGTGGACATGCGTAACCGAAACTTGGTTGCCAAGAGTAAATATTTTGTGGCCCTAAACAGGACATGAAACTCGGAATATCCGCTTGGCCGCTCATAAATAGCGACATGGCCGCTCATACATAGCGACATGGCCGCAATTTTGAGCGTTGGGATCTTTGTATCAATGATAATGACAATTCTACACAACAACACTAATTACGGATCACTGACTAAATCGGACGCATTTTCGAAGGTGAGCCAATTGATTTTCTGCAACAATGAAAGTACTCCATATAAGAACACGTTTGTTTCTCTCAAGATGCCTTTCGCAATGGACGGTATGAAGACTTTACCAAGGAAGAATCCGATGAATATAAACGCATGTCGACTTACCAGACTCCTAGAGGAAAAACTATGGACGACAATTCATGTATCGCCATTCGTAGATTCCCAGCTTCTAGCATTGCTGAACCCGTCTATAAGGTAGTTAACGGTAAAATCAATGTCTGGTACGACCCACATTGGGAACTCAAAGACATAGGGACGTTGTTTAACAATGTGTACAAAGGGTTTGTACAGATGTCAATCGAGCAGGTGGTTCATCTACAGAAACATTACATGTCGCATTCAATTTGGAGGTGGCCTAATCAAACCACTCAACACCAACAACGAAACGTTGGGAGGGAGAGATGCCATTGGACGAAACGGACAAAGATTTGAAAGCTCTTGCAGAGAACATCTTTCAAGAGCAAGCTGTCAAGGTGGAAGAAACGGTAAACAACGAGGGTGACAATTTCACAGACAAAGTTTTTACACAAGCTGACAAGGTCGAAGAAGAGGAAGAACCAGTCGAAAAGAAAATGAAACTTCCTAATGATGTTCATGAATAAACTTTGATTCAGTAAAAATCAACATTTTTTTTATTGTACATTTCCTTGATGTATATGGAACTCAAAACCATCCGCAGACATCCGAGTGGGTATGGACAAATTTTCATATATCACATTGCATTACGGTTTATCAACCGCTGTAGAAAGTTGAATTACCGATAATATTTGTTGTTTGATGTTATATTTTAGACGATTACTTTTCAAGTACAAATGTATTAAAAAAACTCCTAGACGAAAAAAAAATGACTTGGAAAATAACGTTCCTCTTGCTGCTGCTATTTTGGGTACCTTACTTGCAAACGCTTAATCACTAAACGATAATAATTTTTTAACAGAAGGTGTAATTTGTTCAATTGGCACAATAATTTTATTTAGAATCGCAATTCTTTCCAGTACAGAAGAAGGAGAAGACGTGAATATAAAAATAGAATTGTTGCCACTTTGGCGTCGAATAATTTCTCTGCAGAAGTAACAAAAAAGAAAAGCAATGATTCTAACTGAAATGTATTTTTTTAATGCTGATTTTATTGACATTGACCGGAGCTAGAAACTTATTGAAGAATCAAATGTCTATACAAACTGATCGAGAAACAAGACCCAACTATAGTAATTGCAGCAACAAGGAAATGTACGTACTTGCATCAGACGGATACGTAATTTCATTTCAAGGTTATGAAACGATTCTCGACGAAAATAAAATCGAAGTTATGGCGCCTACCAATACTTCGTACATACGTGGTTATATAAATCGTATAGTTCAATTGACGTGCAATGCAACGGAGGGGTGGCACGAACCCATCAGGAAAAACAAGATTGAATGGCCCTACGTTGAGGATACCTGCAATTCAATATCGTCAAATTTTACTACAAATGAAAAGAACGAGAACTGACATTGCAACGGATTACCAGACGGTTTGGTGCAAGTTATGGATTCAGTGATCATAGACTGTCCAAATGACGGGTATAAACTTAAATATGTATGTGATTAAGATGGCTTGTATCGCCCTATATTTCTTTGGACGATAGAAATCAACGGTGATGACTATTGAAATGTGACCACAATATGTGATAATTGTACCTATAACATTACAAATTTGCGTTGTTCACCATATTATTTCTTCTTATTTTTCGCAATTCTCACATTTTGACTTCAGAACGGAAAAAATACAATTTGGGGAAAAAGATGACGGATGAAGAATACGTTTGTCTACGAAGGAAGTCGATCGGCAGAGACGTCCATATGGCATTCACGAAGATTAACATTTTCTTCCGCACTACGTTTAAAAGAAAAACCATACCCCTAAAAAGCACTTTCGGATAGGAAAGGATGAACACGATCGATCGGTATGACAATTATGAAACTATTCACAACGCTTTGGATTATCAAAAGTGTAAGTTGCTATGCGATACTAAGGGATCGACTAACCATAGACGAGTATCGTGACAGTACGTTAAAGAGTTGCAATCCTAATGGAAAAGTTTTCTTACATACGTCAGATGGATATCTCGTTCCAATGTATTATCACATGACAATCGAAAAAATTTGTTTTCGCAATTTACAGCACCAAGAGGAAACGTACATTGTATCTCTAAACGACAATTTATCACGTTTGCGGGACTATGCACAACATCATTCGTGTAAAGTGTAATGTA